>BMAV01011257.1:0-40827 GCA_019973955.1 Trichonephila inaurata madagascariensis
AAAAAAACAATATAAAAGAAAACAATTTAAATATGTCAACGAGAGGAATAAAATTGTGATTTTATTTTTAAAAGCTCTTATATGAGGTTCAAAGGTGAGATGTATTTTGATTCTAGGATTGAGGCTACATGCTCATCAGTCAGTCTACTTCTGAAATAATTCTTTCTCAGGTTCATAGTTGAAATCACTTGTTCACATATGTAAGATGAATCAAACATAACACTGATTTTCTGAGAGTGAGATATTAAATTTGGGAAATTTACTTTCGATAATGATGTTTAGAAACAACTGCTGTTAGAGTGCTACTCAATTAATTCAAGCTGCAAATCTAACCTCACTGCTTCACGATTTACGTTGAAAGGCATGGTAAAAATGTCCAATTCCGTTTGAATGGCACTGAAATCTTAAATTTATCTTTAGTTATTTATATACAAAATATTATTATTATAAAAGCATTTTTTATAAAAGGAGAATGTTTTGAAAATATGTTAAACTCTTCTAATTTTTTTACCAAACATTTTGCATTGAAATAATTTTTTTTGTAACAATTTTCTTAAAACAATTCTAAATATGTATTTTCTAATTCATCTTGCTTTAAAATAATAATAAAAAAAAGTAAATTTCCTCTACACGCTTTTAAAAATCAGGGTTCCAAATCTTGACAGTTACCTTAAAAGCTACGATGAAATTTGTTTTATGTACGTTATTTGCCTTGATTTTGACTATTTTCATTTTATTGAGTATATATGTTTTGGTGAAATTTGCTTAAATTTACCCATTTATTTTCTCATTAAAAATCAGTTAACCATGCTAAAAATAACATTTCAATCAATTTTCATAACAGTGATTTTTTTGCTTTGAAAAAGTTTTGCTAACAAGTTAAATCTGGTACATTTTATCGTATGATATATTTTATGGTTATATAATTTAGTTTTTATAATTCTTTCATATGACATATTTTACTTTATATATTTCAATTTTGATTCAGTTTGAAGTATTTTACAATTATATATATTAACAGCCTCATTTTTCTAATGAAGTATAAATAAATGTCTTTTAAATAATTTGAAAAAAAAATTCTTAGTTTAATATAGGAAATTTCTTTAAATTTCTTGTTTTATTACATTTTAAGGTATCCGACTATGTTCGCGGAACCATGATTTTAAAAAAACGCATAAATGTATAATTTGCATGATATTTAGTGTCACTTAGATTAGACTACATGTATAAAATTGTTTAAAGGATACATGAAAAAAATTTTTTTAAATTTTAATATTTCGGCAAAAATTAACTTTGAATAACTTTTAAAAATGTTCTCCTTTGTGAAAATGCTTCTATTAGGTAATATTTTGCCTGCATATCAAACCTCTGTACAGAGGCTCAACTATGTTTTTTGAAAAATTCACATTTTTTTTCAGAGTTACAACCATTTGAAATAATTATCGGCGTATTTTCTCAAAATTTCTCCCCTCTGTTGTCGTAAAACATGGATAAACCGACTTCCGAGTTATCATTTCAAAAGTCTAGTTGACCTCTGTACAGAGGTCTGAGCTGAATACAGGCAAAATATTAATACAATAGAAGTATTTTTACAAAAGCGACATTTGGAAAAGGTTATTCTAAGTTAATTTTTGCCAAAAATATATGTATTTAAATAATTTTTTGTCATAATGTTCTTAAAACAATTTTATACATGTATTCTAATCTAAGTGACACTAAATATCATAAATATTATCCATTTACACGCTTTTGCAAAATCACGGTTCCGAATGTAGTCGGATACCTTAAACTTTTTGACTGGTGTAATATTGTTTATAAAGAATTCTATAATACGGTTAACAAACATAATTTGTTTTTGTTTTAGAATAATTTCCTTTCCAAAGTAACAACATGTATGTGTGGCGCATTGTTCATACATTGTAAAAATAGTGTAGGAAGGAAGTTTACATAGGATTTTTTTTACACTGTGGAAGTGTTTGCAAAAGGAAAACCCGACTCCCTTCTGATTGCATTGTGGGAGTATGGAAACAAGCTTTATAAAAACACAATGATCAGTATTTCCTACAATTGTCTCCAGGATCATTTCAATTCATCATGTTCATTCTGAAACAATGGCACTGAGTCGATAGTTATTCTTGGTGGCAAGATATTCATCTAAACCGTTGGAAAATGATGTGTGAAATGATATTGATTAGCGGATAACCTATAAGTTGTTTATTTGTAAGGGAACACTCTGAATTACACTGCAATTTTGTGCAAAAAACAACTCACTTTAATTCTAACTATTTATAACAGTTGTGAATGACAGTAGGCAAAATTTATTCCACGAGCGCCTTTTATTTTTATAATCCTCCAATTGATCAAAAAGATCTCCAGATGGATGATAATAACTCATATAACAAGTAATATAAAAAAAAAATTTAAGTCAATTCCTACTTAAATCAACAAAGAAAAATTTTATTTTAGAAACTTTTTATTAAAAGTTACAATTAATATAAATATGTATATACATAGGACAGAATCACAACATTAAGTGGTAATTAATTTTTATTAATTATTATTAAGTATCGTATCGTCATCCAAAACAACCGTGTATATAAAATTTCAGTTCAACTGAATGTTTAAAACGGGAGGAAAAAAAAACCTTTTTAAGTTTTGACACAAGCCGCCAAAAGGGTCGTTAAATCGCCATAAATGATGCCAAAGTGGCTGTATTTGTAATTCTTAAAATAATTAGTTTTAATCAATTAATTTTTACAAATTATAATTAAATTATTGTATAGTCATCCAAAATAATCATGTAAAAAAAGCTCAATTGAGTGTTTTAAAAAATGTATTTTTATTAACGATTAAAAAATCCACCAAGGTAAATAAATAAAAAAATAAAAGAAAAAGTGTGAGCAAAACGGGAAATTTGGGAAATTGGGTTACATCAACCATCGTCGACTACGCATAAATTTACCCCCTTGGAGAAACATATTTAGAATAATTACAAATGAGGCCAATTAAAGCAACATAACTTTAACAACAGACGATTATATATCAGCTAGAGTTTGGAGTCCCTAGACCTTTGTGTTTTTTTCAAATTCAAAAAAACAAACAAACCCGGCATTAAATTAACTATATATAAACCAGGATTTAATTTTTGTCTAACTTTATTTTAAAATTTTTTTCTCATCAAAATTTTTTAAGAATTTAATTCTAATTTTTAGTGTTATATGTTAGTAATATTTTTTCAAAAAAAAAAGGGAAAGTATTTTTTTTTCGGGGGTAAGTAGAAAAATTTTTTTGGGTTAAAAAAATTTTTGTAAACCATTCTATCTTTTAAATGGTTTCCAGGATATGTGATTTTGTCGGGGAAAAAAAATTCAATTCATAATTTTAATTTTGAAAAAACTACCCCCTTTGGGAAAGTGCACCCCCCCCCATGCAATGAAACACTTTTTAAAAAATTTAAAAAAAAAAAAAGTACAATGTTTCTATGAAAATAAGATAGGTGCTTTTTATTCTGTTTTAAATTTGAAATAAGATTTTGGAAAATGTCAAGCATATCGATTTTTAATTCAAGTAGGTCAATTTTTTTAAAGAACACAAATTTAAAAAATTTTTTTATTGAATTTTTATGTACTATTTTTTATTTGTTTTTTTACGATGAATTAATTTTGTTTTGATTTGTTTCAATACATAATAATATTAAGCCAATTTTTTAATTATGCTTTCAGTTTTATTATGTACTTTTAACTTTGCTAATATGTAAGTATTTTTCATAAATAGTCCAGTCCTAATCCTGGGATTTGGACAATTATATCCCGAAATCCTAGAAATGAAAATAGAGCACGGTATTGTAAACCATAATATCAGCAAATAAATTAAATAACGAGATGAATTATTGAATTAAGCAGACGATAACTACATATGGAAGAGAATTTTTTCAACCAAAATAATCTTTAATGCTAATGTACAATTTAAATAGTCAATTAAAAATTAGTTCAAAATAAAGAAAATATATATAACTAAATGTTTTACGATACAAAACAACAATCATTCAAAAATTTTTAATTCAAAGCTCTCCCTTCCTTTTAGATTTGTGTCAACATTTTGGAAATTCGATTTATTATTGTTAAAAATGAGGGAAATTAAAAAAAGTATTTTTTGCTATCAGAAAAATATCAAGTTCAGAACATGTTTTGCGTGCCTTTATATATATAAAAAATAAATGACAAACACTTATAAAACATCAAATGCTCTCATTTATTTATGTTATTTATTTTTTCTTGAAACAACTACCTTAAAAATTTCTTATGTAAATTTTAGGCCTTACGCTGTACATTAGATCAATGCTGCGGACCGGTCGACTTTTGATGATTTTACTGCAACCCGCTGAGGGCGAGACGTTGATTGTTTATATTTTAGATTGTTATGATTTAATAATTTTAATTTAAAATTGTATTATGATACAGAAAATATAATACAATAACACCTTCAGAATATAATGCAGTAATACCAAAAGTGAATATAAAATGATTTGACATAAAAAAAGTGATTTTCATAAAAGTCAAAAAAAACCCGAAGAAACCCCCAACGGTAAATAAAATAAATAATTTAAACGTTCGGGGAGGGTTTTTTGATCCCCAGATCGGTACCGGTCAGCTGTCCGAGGGTTGAGGACTACTATATTAGATTATTTGAATATCTTTTTTCCCCATTCCTACTATTATATATAGCTCTCACTCTCTATTTATTTATTTATCTTGGTGGAACTTTCAATCGTTAATAAAATACGTTTTAAAAAGCCTAAATGAGCTAAAATTTTTCATACATGATTATTTTGGATAAAATACGTAATTTAATTATAATTAAAAAAAATTAATTGATTAAAAAAAAATTATTCAAAAATTACAAATACAGCCACTTCGGCACTTTTGGCGGTTTTTTGACCTTTTTTGGATTTGTGTCAAAACTTGAAAATGTTTTTTTTTTCTTTTAAAGCATTCAGTTGAATTTGAAATTTTATACCACATTGTTTTGAACAATACGAAATTTTGAAAATTAAAAAAAATTTTTTACCACTTAATGTTGTGATTCTGCCCTTTTGTATATACTTTTTTTATATTAATTGAACTATTTAAAAAAAAAGTAGCTAAAATAAAAATTTTCTTTATTGATCTAAGTAGGAATTGGCTTAAATTTTTTTTATATTACTTGTTTTGCATCCAATGTGGCTGTTGGTCAGCTGTGAGATAATTTTTAGTTGTAATTCCTCCTTGAGAGTTGTAATTCCTCACCTTAAGGGGAGAAATATTGTTTTTAATAATACATAATCCCACACATCATTGGATACCTTTTTAAAGTAAAGCAGTCGTTAAAATATCTTTTAGCCGATTAAATTTTGTATTTTCTCTTAAGTTATTTTGTATCTATAAATGTATTTTTATAATATCAATTTTCTTTGCAATAAATCGTTGGCTATTACTGTTTAATTTATAACTGTTTCTGTAATTGATTTGTAAAGTATAATTTATAAAAAATAATAATTCTATAATTCTCGAATTTTGTTTTGGCATTTATAAGCATTCGTCTTATTTCATCTGACATCCATGTAGAAGAAGTAGAAAAAATAATTGGGATAAGGCCCAGTCACCATTCCTTTCTGATTTCTCACCAATCAAACACGTCTAGACGTGATAGAACGCCACTTACATGCCCTGACACCCCTGTGCTCAGAAGACGAATTGTGGTAAATTGTTGACAGACAATGCATAATGATCCATACTCCCATTGACTCTGTATCTAGATGTGTTGCTTGGTATAACGCGGTCCCGAGGATCTTACAGCTTACTGAGCTGAAGCTATTCTAATTTTGTCTTCCGAGTATCTTTTCAAAATAAATATCACTTTGTTACCTCTTCTTCCTAGTGTTGCATTTTTTCAGTATCACATATTGTATATACAGTCAAACCTCCATATTGTGAACCTCTATATTGCGAATTTTTTTATATATTGAACTTTTTCATGGAACCAAGAGCATTTTACTGTTTTCTAAGTAAAATAACCTCCCAATAGCGAAATGCATTTTCTATAAGACGACTATGGGGTTAAATTTTTTTTCTCCCCCTTTTTAAAAAGGGGTAGGGGGGTATTTCTTTTTTCTTTTTCTTTTTAATTCATTTTTTCTTTTTTTATAGTGATCTTAAACCTTGAATTTTGGTTTCTTGGGTGCCTAACCCCCGGGGGAGAAAAGAATTCTAGGCGTTTCACCCAAAGGGGTGAAACCCCCAATTTTCCATTGTCCACTTCATTAGAAACATCTTCGACATCTCCTTCCCCCTCCAATGGGTTGTTTTTTGTGCCCCCCATGTTCTTAAAACGGGTCTCCGTTCATTTTGTTTTGATCGGGGGTTTTTCGGGTAAACCGGTTTTCTATAATTTTATTCTTTAAATTTTTAAATGAAAATTTTTTTTCTTAATGCAAAAAAAAATATTATTTTCGACATTTTTTTTTTTGTTTTCCGTGTAGTTTTTTTTTTTTTTTATGGGTAAGATATATAAAATAAATAGATTTTTAAAAATTAAAAAAAAGATGTGAATATTATTTTTTTTTTAAATAAAAGTGTTAATAAATTTTAAAAAGTTTGTTTTATGTGGGTTTAAAAAAATTATATTGAAAGGTGAACCTTGATATAAGGGAATTTCCCATATAAACAACTTCTCTTCGGGGATTATGACTTCTTTATATAGAGGTCCGACTGTTTTTTTAAAAATTCCCCCTTATTAATTTTTCGAAATTTTTTTTAAAAGAAAACTTTACAGATAAATAACCTTAATATCAAATTTTTTTAATAAAGCCATGTGTTATTTTAATATAACATGTAAACAACGAATCTTACTTAAATTCTTTTCTATATTTGTTAAAGTTTTTTATGATAAAGGTAAACACGCACAGCAGGGCCAACGCACAGAATTAGAATGCATACTTCAATTTAGATATCTTATACTAAGAACACTACCCTATTTATATAAAACTAGGTGTATCTTATTTTAAAAAACTACCAATTATAAAAAGGGGTTTTTCTTCAAATAAAAAAAAAAAATACCCAAAAATATATACTATACTATCTCAGAATTTTTCTCTGATAATAAAAATATATACTACGTTAATGATCTAGAATCAACGGGGCCAAGTTTTTCTTATGCATTTAATGAACATTAAAATTTCTTTCATATGGGTACTCATTCTTTTCCTTTCCCGTGTAAAAAAAAAGGAAAAAAACAAAAAGGAAAAATTTTGAGTTTGAATAAGCAATGGATTAAAGTTGGATGTCAAATTAGAAAAAAAGAATATTATTAGCTATCCATAAAATAACTTCCCCCCAAAATTTAAAGAGTTGACTCAGAAAATTAAAGCCTATTTTTTGGATACCCCAAAGAAAAGAAAACCCTTGAGAGCTTTTTTCCTGGTAATATATATCAATAGATGATCAACAAATAAAAAAGTCCCTAAATAAAAAAATTTAAATATTTTTTTATTAGTTTTAAAAACGCCCCAGGGAAAGGGTTTTCCCGAAGCAATTTTCTTATGTGATCTTTCAAATTATTCTTCCGTAAACAAGTAAGATACACAAACTAATTTCAAGCCTCAAAAATTTTTGTTGTTTTGGGTTTACAGTCCTTCCCATTTTTTTTTTGTATCTATTTCCCCGAATCTTGAAACTGAGTTTATACTATATACTTGTCTACTATTCTGATGTTTCCCCCGGTAGCTGCAATACCCGGCAAAAGGAAAGTCCCAGGTCCCGGGGTATGGAATCCCGGTAGCAGTAAAAAAATTAATAAATAAAACCCACCCTTTTAAAGAACCTGAAAGACCCAAAATTATAACTTTTAATTATTCAATTGTTCCGGAACCGTGTTTTTAAAAAAATCTCATAAATGGAAAATTTTTTCATGATATTTAGTGTCATTAGATTAAAAACTGTAAAAAATTTTTTTTAAGGACATTTTGACAAAAACATTTATTTAAATACAATATTTTTTTAAAAAACCAAAATTTTTTTAAAAACAAAAAAAAGGGGAAAACAAAAATTTCTTTCAAAATTTTTTTGGTTTTTTTTTTTTTTTTTAAAAAAAAATGTTTTAAAATTTTTAAAAATTTTTTTATTTTTTTCAAAACAAAAGGACCTTTTTCAAGATCAACGGGGTTTTTAAAAGGAAAATTATTATTTTTAAAAGTTTTTAAAAAAAGGGAAAAGAAAATGGCTTTTTTTTCAAATTTTTTCTTTGTATTAAAAATTTAATTTTTTAAATTGTAAAAATTTCAAAAATTTTTAAATTTACATTTTCAAAACTAAACCTAAATACATAAATATTTTTATTTTAAGCTTTTTCAAAATTTTTCAGGTTTCAAAAATTTTTTCAAATCTTTTCAAAGCTTCTTTTGAGTAACCAAACAATTTTTTAAATATTTTTTAATCCCTTGGGGTTTTGAGATGGGTTTTTTGGGCCCAAAAATTTCCTTTTTAAACCCGCCCCCCGGGTTTATAGGGAAGTGAAAATCGTGAGGAAATAAAACTGGGGGACTAAAATTTTTTTTGTGTTGAAAAATTTCGTGTCAAGGGGATTTTTGCAAAAAAAAAAAATAAATAATATAGCATATTCAACAAAATTAAGTTTATTAAAAGTACATTTTTTTTGCATCGATAAAGTAAAATTTTGTATTTAATAAAAAACCCAAAAAAAAAAACATTTGCACTAAGTTAAAGGGGTTTTAACACATTTTCAAGTTTTTTTTTTAAAAAAAGAACATTTATTAAAATTTTTGGGGGAAAAAAATCTAAAATTTTTTTTCATATTTGATTTTTTGCATAAATTTTGTCCAAATTCTTCGTGTCGTCCCTTTTAATTTTTTATTTTCACTAAAAAGAATGTGCGTCTAAATACATCCCAAAATTTTTTATGATGTTCCTCATTTTGGAATTGGGATGGGGAAAAGGGCTGTTATTCATTTTTTTGTCTCGGAATCACCCTCAATGAAAAATTTTTGAGCTTTTGAAAAAATTCCAAAAAAGTCTTTGTCTGCCATAATTGGGGAAAGTACACACATTATCATCATTTACTGCCAAATTCTTTCATTGTGTCTAAATAAAACAGGGAAAATTTCCCCAAACATTTCATCAAGTGTTCATTCCCAGAAACGAAAATTTTTTTTGCATTAAATGTTTTAAAATTTTTTGTTAAAGAAAAAAATGCATGAAAAACCCTAGTGTTTTCGGAACCTTTTATTTCTCGTGTTTAAACGATATTTCCCTCCAAAAAATTTTTTTTTTTCAACGTATTTCACTGTAATTTTTTTTTTATTGATTATTCAATTGAAAAAACGGAATTTTGTTTCATTCACTAAACGTATGTAATTTATTCGGTTCTGACGCCTCAAGTTGAGATCTTAACTTTTAAAAAGGGGGAATAATAGACCCAAAAATATTTTTGCTGAAAAAAAAATCATCATGAGAAAGCTTCGAAAAAAATTATAAATAAACTTTTTTTTTTTAATTCCGACTATTAGTTCAAATCTCCCCATACATTTTTTACTCAAATTTTCACTCTTAATAAAAAACATTTTAAAAACACTTCATTGAGCTGAAATTTTTATATACACGATTAATTTAGATGACAATTTGGAAATTTAATTTTTTAAATTTAAAAAAAAATTAATTAAGGTTTTAAACTAATTTTTCAAAGGGAAATTTCAAGTATAAACGTTAGGATTATTTTTTTGGGGACTTGGGGTCCATCTTTTTTGGGGATTGTGTGGGAAAAATTGAAAAAGGTTTTTTTGACATTATAAAGCGATCATTTGAGCTGAAACTTTTCCCTTTTTTCTTAAAAGATAATTTCATTATAATTAATTGAAATATTAATTGACTGGGGAAAATAATTATTAGAAAATTACCGATAGAGCTACGTTCACTTCCTTTAGCGACGTTCCAAAAATTGAAAAGGTTTTTTCCCCCCACGTTTTAAAGCATTCAGTTGAACTGAAATTTTTTATATACTCCCAATGTTTTGGATGACAATACGATACTTTTTAAAGATAATAAATAAAAATTGTTTAAAATTATGATTTCTGATATGTATATACATATTTTATTAGTTAATTTCTTAATAAAAAAATAACTAAAATAAAATTTTTCTTTGTTGACCTAAGGAGGGCTTTAAAAAAATTCTTTTTTTTTATTACTTATTTTAAAAGGTAATGATTTTTGCGGGGTGCAACTCCGACGTAGGGAAAGTTTGCTTTCAATTGGTAATTTAAACGCGAACTTTTTCAAATTTTGTACTTCTTACGGTTTTGTATTTTTTGCCCAAAAAAAAAAACTTTATTCGACTTTTTTATCGCGGTTTTTTTTTATAATTATCCCCTCATGAGAACCTCATAATACATCATTATTGAAGGGTGTATTTTCCTATTTTTTTTAAATAGCAAAAAAAACACAGGGGAAAAATTTAAAATTTTTAAAAGATTAAAAAAAAATTTAAATTTTTGGGGAAACAAAAGAAAAAGGGAGATATAACCATATATATGTGTAAATGTAATCAGTCCCTTTCCCTATTCAGGCGCAAATATTTTCTTTGAAAGGAATTTTTTAAAAACTAAAGTAAATTCCTCGGAAACATATGGATAATTTTGTATCCTAAATTTTTGAAAAAAAAGCGTAAAAATTTTTCCCCAAACAGTTACAGGGTCATGCCAAATTCTTGCAAAAGATTTTTACATACTATACTTTGATACCACACGTGCTTCAAAAATCTTTAATGCTTATTTGAAAAGAATATAAAGAAACGCGCGAAAAATCGCCCAAAAAACGAGTTCGATGTGGAATTTTCAAAGGGACGTTTCTCTGAATAAAGTCCATGTAAATCTCACATGTATAAATGTGTTTGCACACTTATGCAATTGATTATTTGGTTAATTACGTTTAACGTCTCTTGTAGAACCAAACACACACACACACACACACACACGCAAGCACGCACTGCTGCTAGCGAATTTCAAATTGTGAACTATTGCCTTGCCAAATGGCAAAAACAGGGAAAACTGTGATGAAAACCTCCCCCTCCCAAAATTTAAAATATAAAAAAGGAGTAAAAAAAAGAAAAAAAAACACAGATAGCCCCTTTCATAACAAAAACATTAATTGGGCTGCCCCACATATTGTGACTCTCGGCTGTGTTTTACTCGGGGGTGCGGGGGAAAAAGGTCGCAGGTCTTGAAATTACTCAAAAGTGTTTGTTTCCCTTCCACAATCAAGATACATTAAAAAAGGGGTTTTTTATTGCAAAAATCCCCGGTTTTCTTTAAACCCCTATCTCGTCATTAAAAACCTTAAAACACCCCAAAAAAAACAATAATTTAGATCGGGGAAATTTTAGGGCCAAGGCGGTTTTGCATTCCCTTTGAACTCTATCCCTCAATTCTCCCGTGAGCTGTTTTTAAATGAAAAATAACTGCCCAAAACGCCAAAGGAAACAACAATCTTCAGTATGTTGAGTTACGTAGTGTATACAGTAATACCTTTACAGAGTTACGCAATTTTCAGATCTCATCGATTCGCCTCCCCTCCCCGCCTATTGACTGAAACTCAGGTAGGATCAGTGCCAGAACCAGAGGAAATAGGTAATGTGATTTAAGAGGTTTTCATTTTTGTCAGACAAATAAATTTAGAAGTGAATTGTGGTAACGTTCAAGAATTACTGAATTCTCATTATCATGAGATGGCATTTGATGAGTTCATAGAAATGCATGACAAAGAGCAAAAAGGGATTGAAGGACTTGAGTTTTTTTTTTTTACCTTTTCAATCAGAAGGAAACGACTGAAGGTTGAGAACGATAGGCCTCGGGTTTTAAAGGTAATAAGGTTAAATTTTTGAAAAAAACGGAAATCCAAAAGAAAAGGCCTTTTTTTTTTTTTGCAACAAAAACATGGAATATATATATATATATATCAGAAATTTTTTTTTATAGCTGGTGCACTACTTTTTTTGATTTTTTGAAACCTTCTACATCAAAATAATCTCGGTTTTCAATTTTCATTTGTGTAATCTAAGAATTTATTAAATATTTTTTTCTAAATTATTATTTTCTTTCCTCTTATGACCCAGTATTTATATACGAAATCATACCCGACTTACGCGAATTCTGACTTAACCCTTTATCTACCGCATTATGATTTACTGCAGTTTTTTTCGTGCATTTTTTTTTTTTGAATCACTACATTGAAAATTAAGGGATATACATAAACAAAATACTCAACTTCGGGAAATGTAATCCGTTAGAGCTAATTAATTAATTAAAGATATTTAGCTGTAAAATTAATTATATACATTGTTCACTAAAAATGAATAGCCAAATAGTTTTCTAAGGTCTTTATTAACATACAAAAATAAATAAATAAATAAATAAATAAAATAAAAATCTTACCTTTTATCATTAACTATTTTTTTTCGGAACAAAAATAACAATCTTCATAATCCGTTGAAACGCCTTTACAAGAAAATGCAATTTCTGATATAAAACTATTCACATTCCTACTAAAATACTCATCATAGAATCCGTGCTGTATATATCATGGAAGAGTGGATTTAAAAGAATATTCCTGCCAAGTATCGTCAGAATATTCGTAAAAATGGTTATTATATGTAATTCTTAAGTGAGTGGTACTTATAAGTACCGTCGATAGATAAATGGTTAAACGGTCATCACTTACTCAGACCCACCTATCACGTAAGTTCGAGGTATTATTGTATTTCCGAATGTAAGTCCATCCTTGTCGAGCCGAGATTGTATTTTCTCTTCAAAAATTTACCCAAAATTTGAAGCCTGTATATAAGCCGAATTGGGGAAAAAAAACTATCTGTAGTTTTCAAACATGTCACCATAAAGGCAAAAATGTAGTCGAATGGTGGTATATCTTCCCATTAAATTTCTTTTAGTCAAACACCAGACACCAACGTGTTTTTTTATCAACCCCCCTCCCATTTATTTTTACCTTTGCACTCCCTGTGTTGGGAATCGGCCCCCTAAAATCCTATTTTTTTTTAAATTGACAATTTTTTTATTTTATTTTTGGGCCCATCTTTTTGCTTTATAAAAAATAAAGTTTTTTTCTATTCTCAAAAAAAACTACAAGTGTTTTATAAAAGCAAATCTTAAAATACATGTAAGATGTCAAACATTAAAATCGTTTTCTCAAAATGTGTTTTTTTTTAAAAAGCACGAAAAGGGGACAGGGATTGCTAAAAATGTTTTAACCCCATCTCCCCGCTTATGATTTACTGCATTTTTTCATGCTTATTTTTATTTTGAATCACTACATTGAAAATCAGGAATATCATAAAAAATTCTCAACTTTGGGAAATTTAAGTTTGAGCTAATTAATTAATTTAAGAGATATTCCTTTAAAAAATTTAAAATTTCTTTGACTTAAAATAGATAGTCAAATCTTTTTCTAAGGTCTTCTTTAAACCCCTACAAAACTTTTATTTTTACTTTAACTTTTTTCAGAAAAAAATGATAATCTTTGCAATCCGCTGAAAACCAATTTTATAAAACGTTCCCCTTCCCCTAAAATATCATCATAAAACCCCGTCTGCCAAATATCTTGAAATTGGATTTCAAAGAATATTCCTGCTAAGTATCTCAGAATATTCGAAAAAGGGGTTATTCTATGTAATGTTAAAATGAGTGGGTACTTATAAAAAATTTTCAAATTTTTTTTAATTAAAATTTTTCCCAATTTTTAATTTTTTATTACAAAATGTACGGTTCTTTAGGGAATATAATCCTTGTTTTTAAGCAATTTCATATAATAGCTAAGAAAAAAAGTGCTCTAGTTTTTGTAAAATTAAAATATCTCTTATCCTAAAGGTCATTTCAAAAGGGCAAAATGATATATAAAATTGAAAAGGGGAGAATTTTCATTTACTATTTATACAGGGTTTGTGTTTTTTGAAACCCATTTGTTCACATTTTGTAGAAATAATTTATTTTTCTTTTCAATTTTAGTTTTTTTTTAAAAAAATGTACTAAATAAAAATCAAAACCACAAAAAAATCCCATTTTACTTTTTTTTTAAAAAGGTTTTGAAGTAGTCGGATACCTTAATCATATTTGCTGCGTCGTTTTTATTTGTAAAATGAGGGAAAACTTTTACGGGTTTTGACCTGTGTTTAAAACCCTGGGGGAAAAAAAAATCCTTCATGATGATCATAAAAAATCGGGTAAATGTGATTGAATGGGCTGTTCAAACACTGACTTTAAAAAGAATATGTGCGACTTTCATTTTTTTTTTAGAATTGTTCGCTTAAAACCAAAAGGGTAAAAGATGAAAATCCTTGTTCATGGCTAACGGAAAATGAAAAAAACCCCGTTTTTCTTAAACCAATTTTAAAATTTTGCTTCAAAAATGAAAAATTTGAAAAAAAAATTTTTAAAAAATTTCTTAAAAAAGGTTATGTTGATCGTAGCCGTTATGAAAAAAAAGGGGTTTTGTTAATATATTTTATTTTTCATTTAGAACAAACAATTTGATTTCTTAGAACAGAGTTTACAATGAACATTGCATTATTTATTTTTATAAAGAACAAAAAAAACTATATTGACTAGGACAACAAATATGACGTACAAAAGAAAGAACGAGGTGAGAAATATGCAAAAACAAAACATAAACAAACAAACAAACAAACAAACAAAAACAATATTTTCACACAATGTAACTTAATGCACAAATATAAGATTACCCGTAGTTTTCTTTTAAAGTTATAAAATTTTGACGGATTTGCCCCTATGGATGAAAATTATCAATATTACATTTCTTTATATAAGAATCATTCAGAATCATTCTTTGTAAAAATAACTGATGCAGCGGGGTTTTTTTAAAATAATAAAAGATCCACAATTTTTCAGAATTTAAAAAGGTTTTGAAAAAAATAAAAAATTAATAAAAAAAAATCAATAAAGACATAAACTTAATTTGGGAAAAAGACTTTTTAAAATTTTTTTTTTTCTTCCTTTGAAGAAAAAAAAAAAAAAAGATGTGTAAGATAGATCATTGAAAAGCAAATTTAAATTTTTTTAAAATTTCTATTTTTTGAAAGTTTTAAAAAGTTCTAGTGCTCTTTTAAGTTTAAAAAAATTAATATTTATAAGTATATTTTGGCTGTTTTTTTTTTCCCTCACTTTTCCCTATATGTATTTTTTTTAAGGTGATTTAATTTGGTTTTCTAAGTTAAGGGATCTTTGACGACCTTTTTAACAATTTGAAAAAACGCCTTTTAATCATTGATTAAATTATTATCTGTATTCAATAAATTGAATTATCTTAAAAATTTTTCAGATATTTCTTATGAAGAAAGAAATAATCAGCGTAATTCTTAAGCATAAGTTTTTTTTAAATACATATTTATTTATATTATCATATCTTTTTATATCTAAAATAATAACTCGTCGTGTAATTAATGTCGTATTATTTCCGACACTCGTTTTTATATTTCCGACAACAATTTAAAAATGAAACCCAAAATAAATAGGAATTGTTTTTGCTTAACTCTGAAAACTAAAATAAAATGCCCATTGGGGAAAAAAAATTTTACACACAATCAAACACCACAAATAACTAGCTAAAAAATTAAAAATTTTTTTTTAAAAAGGAAAGATTAGTTGAATTTTTTTGAGTATTCATTATTTTGATCCATCTCTGAATATCTACTTTTAAATGACTTTCATATTAACAAGAATTCTTTTTTATATTGCACTAATAAAACATTTTTTTCTGGGCTTTTTGATTTCCTTCAATTTATGAATTGGTAGATGTCGCAGATTTATTTTTCCCGATTGTCAAATAAATCTCTTTTTTTCCCAACAAATATTCACCACCAACCCCTGATCCATGGATATCAAAAAGTCCGCTAAATTCATCAAAATCGTCGTTTTTGTGGGGATGTCATCGGGAACGTTTTAAGCCCCCGAACTGATACTCACTGCGACCCAGCTTGTCATTTTCCGGGTTCCCAGGACCAGAGCGTGACTGCCGCTGGTTCGCGCTGCGCTATGTCGCCCAAGGTATCGGCTATAGTGAAATATTGTTACCACCTCATTTTTAAGTTTCAGCAGAATGGGTGTATATGGAACACTGAAAAAAAAATAAATATGAAATAAAATCAAGAAATGAAAAATTTTAAATTAATGAAATTTTTCTGGGGGGAAAAACGATTTTTTTTTTTATTTAGACGAAGAATTTCAAAAAAATTTTTTTCCCCAAAATAAAAAAATTTAAACTTATATTGTGTCATTTTCTGTCTGAAAAAGTACTCCAAATTTAAAACTATTTGACATAAGTTAAGGTCCTTTGTTCCCTTAAAATCATATCAGAAAAGGGGTTTTAAAAAGTACTTATCGATGTCAGAGCATCAATAGATACATGCCCATTAAGCTTTTAAAACCCAAAACCCAAATTTAGGCATTTTCCCAAATAAAAAAAGAAAACCCAAGCTTAAGACTTTTTAAGTTTTAAAATATTTTTAAGCATTATATTGCCCCCCTTTAATAATAAATTTAAGTATTAATTTGCACTGCGGCGTAAAATATTAAACACAGGAAAATTTTTTAGGAAGGAAAAAAACGTTTGTTTCAAAAAAGAAAAAAATTTGGGGAATTTTGGGTTCTCTTTTGGAAAAGGGTTAAATTTTAAAAATGCTGATGTATTTTTGATATGTTTAAAACCACGAGTTTTATCTTATTCTTTTCTGAACGAAAAGGGGAATTTTATAAAACTTTTTTCCCCTTCCCCAAGTCCTCTTTTTATTCACTCTAAAATTACTCTTCTTTAGATTGGAACTCATTGTTGTCCGTGGTACTCTAGATCATGCTCTAACCTTGGACGTATTTGGTCCGCAGAACGCATAATATTTGAAAAATTGGCCAAGATTATGGGAAAGTCGGATATTATTTCGAAATTGGAAAACTTGGTAAAGGAAAAAAATTCTCCAGCGGATACGTAGGGATGTCCCCTGGGAATGAGGCCACTAATAGCTGGCGGAAAGGGGTTTGATCCCCCAAACCCCCAGTTCCTCTGTCTTGAGCCATTCAAGAAATAATTCCCCTATGGGTTAAAATGAATCTGATTTGGGCAAACCTTCCCTCACCACTGGTACGCAATTAAGACCTCACAGGACTTTTAAAATTGTAAATTTTTTTAATTTTGAAAAAAAAATTATTTTAAAACCCAAATATTTCCAGTATTTTGGAAAAATTGTGTTGATCATAAATCTTCCAAAGATATTGAAAAAAAGTAGTGAAATTTAAATAAAACCCTATCTCTTTTTTTATTTTTAAACTTCTTTTTTCGCAAAAAAAAACATTTTAACTTCCGTAAAATTTCCCAAAATTATTTATGATATCAATTTGAAATTTTATATTCGTAGTCAAAAAAAGGGCTCTTAAACTTATCATCAATTTTCAAAAAAAAAAAAATTGAATTGTTTTTTTGTTGTTTTTTTTTTTTTTAAAAATTTTAAAATGTTCGAAAGATTTATTTAAAAATTTTTTTTTTCCTCTAAATTTTTAAAAGTGAATATGACTTCAAAATGGCATTTTATCAAATATTTAGTTATTTTTGTAAATTTTTGATCAATTCTGTCTTAAAATCCTGCGCGGTGAAAATATTGATTTTCATTTTTTTTAAAAAAATTGTCAATTTTTATTTCCTTATAACTTTTAAAATTTTTCTCAAATTCTCAAAAAAATTTGAAATATTTTTATTTTTGTTATCATGGGGAAAAAATTTAAATTATTGATTTTATTGTTAATTTACATTGTTTTGAAGAAGGATGCTTATTTCGAGTGCACGGATATCTGTTAAGGGTCCTGTGAGCCCTTAAGAGTCCTGGCTTATCTCTTCAGTGCAGGAGATATAGGGCTCTTCTCAGGCGGCCTTGGTGCGCATTAGAAACGGTCACCTATGTAGTATGACCTTTGTGCAGGGGGTAAAGTCTTTCTTTACCTGTCCCTACTTCTCCTGCTCACCTTCCGGACTGCTGGAGTATTTCCATGGGACAGTTGTGTGAATATCAAGACATTCTTGTGCGGAGAGGTCAAATAAACTTGGTGTAAATTTTTCCCGCTCCCCAAAGTTTGAAACAATGCCCCCTTTATTCACTCTTTAAATTTATAATTCAGGGATTGACGGACGTTTTCGCGTCACACAGCTGAAAAATTGGATTCTTTTTGTGGATAGTATAACACCGTTCCCATGCACACGTGCATCGCTAAACATTGCGGGTTCTTATCATCGACTGTCCGGGAACCCATGATCAGAAAACCAACGGGTGGACACCTGCCAGCTAGAAACTTCGGGAATTCGAAGTGTCAAAAAAAAACCCCCTAGCCCAGGGATGGCGAACCATGGATCAACGTGCCATTTTTTTTCAAAAAAGGGGTTTAATGAAATAAAAACGTTCCGTCAAATAAATTTGACTAGTATTGGGAAAAAAATAAAACTAAAAACCCCCTCAAAATTCTTTATTTACTACGAAAAAAACCTTTTTTTTGTTTTATATTTTTTGTTTTAGTTTAAAGAATTCAAATTATAAATCATTAGTGGACCAAATTTTCAGATTGGATAACAAATTACTTATATTAGGTTTTTAAGATGTTACTTTTTTAAAAACATGCCAAATTGGTAATCAAGCTCGGGTTTTTAAGCAATTAATTAGTTTTGCTTTGGCATTTTTTTACAAAAGGTTTGGATTCGTTTCAAAATACCGTTTTCCAAATTTTCGCATACCTCTGTTCCAAAAAACAAAACACCACCACTTTTTTTACCTCTACTAAAAATGCCATATTTTTAGATTCACCAAGTTTGAAATTTCTACACTTACTATTTCACTTTTTTTTTTTTTTTTAAAACTAGCCCTGTTAAAAAAAAAAATTAATATAACTGTCTAAATATAACATAAACCGACTTTAAAAACAGTTGTGTCTGGGGAAATTTTCTATGCTCGTGTAGCAAATTTTGCATCATAAGCAATTGTAAAAGACTCTGGTAAGACAATAACAAAGGTTTTCGCCCCCCCAGATACTCGAGTTTGTTCGTAATACTTCATGTGGACTTAGTCGTTTGAAATAAAATCAAACCGTCGCTGACGTGCCCAAAATTTTTTCACGTGCCTTTTTGCGTCCCCATTCGCCCTCCCTGACCCGCCCGAAACCCTGGGTGGAAATTCCATGGAAACACAGAGAACGGTATTTGCCTCTTCCCCCATAAAATCATTCCCGGACCCCTAAAAAATACTCCTTAAGAAAACTTAAAAATGCCATGGCGTAAGTTAAAAACATTTAGTTTCTAATTTGTTGCCTTAATTTTTCTCAAACCAAAAATTTTAGGAAAAGTGATCAAAAAAGAAATCCGTTTTTTAAAAAATTAAAGGGGGGATCTTTTAAAACCGCTTCCCCTACACCACCAAGGGAAAAAAACAAAAATACAAAAAACAAAAAATTTTTTTTAGTTTAAATTAAAAATAAAAAAATTGCGGGGGGATGATCAGAAAGGGGAGCCAAAAATTTTTCCCAAAAAATTTCGCAATTTCCATGGGGAAATTTTTTTACACTGCCCCCTAAATGCAAAACCGAAAGCGGGGTAGCAAAAAAAATTTTTTTGAGATAACAGGACCAAAAAAATGTTTATGGGCTTCTATGGGGGTTAGTTCCTGAAATATGCCGGGTACCGAATTTTTGAGATCCCCAACCCCGGATTATTGTTTTGGGGTACAAGGGGTGGGCCTTTTTTACACTTCCCAAAAGTTGACGGGGTGGTGGGGGGTGTAATCTGGGTCAATCGTTGGCAACCATGGACCCCAAAGTTTTTTACGTGAAAATCAAAGGGGGGGAAAACAATTAATCTTTGCGAAAAAAACCTTTACAATCGTGACGTGGTTTGGGAGGTAACCGTTGAAAATGGCGTGGCCGCCCTTTTAAAGGGAAAAAAGTTAAGGGCCCCCCGGAGATGGCGCCTGGCGTTTAAAGTCCCGGTAATCTACTAAATCGAAATTCAAATCCCCCTACCCAAAAACCCGGGTGGACCAGGGGGGGGCATTGCGTGTTCCTCCCCCTCCACGGTGTAACTCGTTGTTTGTCGTCCAAAAAACCCGCACGGGTTTTTCGAAAAATTACTATCGGTAACCTTTATTCCCTTCTCCCCCCAAACCCCTTTTTGGGGGGTGGAATCGTGTTCGCGGGGAAAACCCAACTGGCTTTTGGGGACCAAGAAAAACCCGAAAATTGACCGAACCGAATGATTTTCAGACTAATGGCGGCTGGGCGTGATGTGCTGGGGCCGCCTGATCCACAAATTTTTCTATCTCACTGAAATTTCATGGGTGGGAGCATCGCCCCCTGGTGGTACTTCCTGCATAGGGTCCTATCCCATTACTTGTTTGGTTTTAACCAAAATTTCCGTTTCCCCGAAAAATAACAACTCGGTCCCCTACCCTCTGTAACTGGTCTTATCAAAAATATCCTTTTTCTGGGGCCACCTTTTTGAAGAAACCCGAAAAAAAATTTCAATTAAATTTCTCTAACCTTAAAAACCTTTGGTCCCACAGGGGCCTATTGGCTCCGAAATTTCTAACATTTTTAAAATTATTCCCAATGCATTTTTAAATTTTTTTTTGATTTTTTAAAATTTTCATTTACCCGGAGGGCAGTTAATTAAACCTATTAAAGTAAAAATCTTTTTATTAGTTTATTTAATCAAGCACGTATATCCGGAAACAAAACGCTTTTAAATTCCGCAGCTTTAATTTTGCTTTTTTGACATATTTTGCTTACCACTTTTGTCGTTTAAGGAAGGTTAACCCAAATTAAGTTTTTTTGACTTTTTTTATATATTTACTTTTCATACGGCTTCACTGTGCCCCAGAATGCCCAACTTTTAAATATATTTTTTAATAACTTTTTCCCTTATTTTTTTTAAAAATTTATTTACCCCCAAGAAATTAAAAAAATTTTTTGGGTATTAAAAAAAAAATCGTTTAATTCATTTTGAAATACCTTTTGAAAAGGGGGGGTTTAAATAATTTAAATAAAAGGGGGAAGTGGGAAAAAAGGGAACAAGACAATGTACAAATTTTTGTAAAAAAGAAGAATGCGACAAAAAAAAAAAAAAGAAAATTATCTTGTTTCAAAACAAATTCAACATTATCTTTTGGAAAGGAGAAAATTACTCAAAAAAGTTTACTTTAAGTTCAGTTAAAGAAAGGGAAAAAATAAACCAAGCTTAGGACACGCCTTTTATGAAATTTTAAAATTTTCAAAATACAATCAAATTCTTTGTTTGCTTAGAAAAAGAGCTCTTGCTTTTAAAATTTTTGAAAATTTTTTTTTTGACCGCAGATTTTTTGATTTTTAACTAATTTATTTTTGGAAAAAGGCCAAAAAATTTTTTATTCAAAAATCCCTTTTTAAAAAAATTTAAAAAATTCCAAAACGTTTAAAACCGTTTTTCCCAAAATAAAATTTGTAAAATTTGGGGGGTTTAACAGGGTGTCCGAATTTAGGGTTTAAAAATTTTGGGGGTAGATACGGACATTGTAACAAATTTTTTTTTATCCAGTGGCGGGAGCAAAAAAGGGTAAATAAAAAAAGGGTTATTTGTTTGGTTTTCCGGTGGACAGTAAATTCAGCCACTTAAAGATCATTCAAAATGGGGAAATGAAATTTCCCTTTGCGGCTACGATAGGAGATTTTTTTTAACCGAATATGAGAGTCTTCAGAGGCCATTATAGACGGGGCAAAAGGGATAAATGTTAAAGGGTTTTTACGCGAATGCCGGTAAAATTTTTTTGCAATACTCTCAATTTCGTAAACATTTTTTTACTCAAATATATGTTTCAGAAGACTGTAAGTTAAATAAAATTTGAATGTTTTTTAATTGGGTAGACAAAACTGTTTTTTGTTCCTAATGTATTCGAACCCTTTGTAAAAAATTTTTAAAATCAACCACTGCCATTTTTATCGTAAAGCTTTGCCCGGGGGTACCTCTGCCGAATTTGCCATGGGTGGTCAACAAATTGTTAAGTGGTGCTGTCAAAAGTGTTAAAGTTTGAAAGTTTTTTAAATATTACATTGTTAACTATGCTTTCAAAAAATTTTTTTTCTTTTTTGTTTTTATTTTTGTGTTTGCCTCACCGGTCACTTGATTTCCTGAAATAAATGATTGTTATAATGTCCTGTACCTACCCTTAAAATTTGTACCATGTATTCCAGACAACCCTGTATATGCATACATATTCAAGCTACTAGGATTTGAACATATGGCTTTACAATGCCGGCTACGAGTTCATGAAGATGGCCATTCATTGGATTGAAGCACAAAGAATATGATAAATCTTTCTAATGAGCCAAACGATTTAGGTTCTTCTCACAGTGCACAAATGGGATAATTATATGTGTTAAAAAGTGACGAATAATTAGTTAATATAATTTTTAGTACTTTTTTAATTTAATGTTTTTATTCTTTCTTGGGGCATTATGTACGAGTTAATAAATTTATTTTATCTATTAATTAAAAAATGAATGAATTTAACTTTAATGAGAGATCAATGTATAATGTTATAATATTAAATATACTGAAATAAGTGTAAATATACATGTATGCGTTGTTTCTGCTAATGCCACCTAAATGGCAGTGCCAGTTCGAGGCCCACGAAATTCATCGGTACATATATGTAAATACAGTCGAACCTCCTTATAACGAAGCTCTAATTTAATAATTTCTCTATTTTGCGAACTTTTTCCTGGAACCATTTTACTAATTTCATCGTAAAATAAACTCCAAACAGCGCGGGCGAGAGAGAGAGAAGTGCCTTTACTATTTAAGTAAAGTTATTTTTACGTTCGGAACCGTGATTTTGCAAAAGCGTATAAATGGATAATATTTATGATATTTAGTGTCACTTAGATTCGAAAATGTATATAAAATTGTTTTAAGAATAGTATTACAATAAAAAATTATTTAAGTACAATATTTTGACAAAAAATGAACATAGATTGACCCATTTTCAAAATAATCTCCTTTTGTAAAAAATACTTCTATTATAATAATATTTTGCCTGTCTATATATCAGACCTCTGTACAGAGGCTCAACTTGAATTTTTGAAATATATGACTTAGAAGTGGGGTTATCCATGTTTTACGACAACAGAGGAGAGAAATTTTAAGAAAAAAACGCCTATAATTATTTCAATTGGTTGTAACTCTGAAAATAATATGAATTTTTCAAAAATCCTTGTCCAGACTCTTTGTAGAAATCTTTACTTTATATAAGCAAAATATTGTTATTTTAGAAGCTTTTTTTTTTTATAAAAGAAGAACATTTTGAAAAAAGGTTATTCTAAGTTAATTTTTTGACAAAATATTGTATTTAAATAATTTTTTTTGTCGAAATGTCCTTTAAACAAGTTTATACGTGTGTTCTAATCTAAGTGACACTAAATATCATGAAAATTACCCATTTACACGCTTTTTTAAAATCACGGTTACGAACATAGTCGGATACCTAAACGAACTTTTTCTTTTGTGATTCTATTTTTTCTCTATCTTTTTAAAACATTTCAGGGCCTTTTTTAAATTATTCTCTCTTTTAGCCATCTTTTATGGTGATCAATGACCTTGAACTTTTTTCACTAGGTGCCTAACTCCCTAGAGCAATGAGATGGCCATAATGTTTCAACCAAAAAACTCAAACAAAACTTATAGATTTTATCAATAATTGAGTTTTTAAGGTCGCATGTGGTAGTGTATGTTTAAAATGACTGGTTATAAAACAGTGTACGTTTAAACTACTTGTAGGCTCAAAATTAGAAAATGTCGTTGAAAAATTCATTAATTTTAATATAAAATGATTTTTTTTTAAGTTGAAAAGATATAGTGTATTCCTGGACAATGTTTGTTTTTCTTGTTTTCCTTGCAGATTTCTTTTTGATGGGTAAGATATGTAATATATATTAATTTTCAAAAAAAGTTTGAATAATTTTTTAAAGTATAATATACAGTGTTTATTAATTTTAAATTTGTTTTATGTGGTTTCTAAAGTACATTAAAAGATGAACCTCTGTTTAACAAATTTTTTTCGGGATTTAGCGACTTCGTTAAATAGATGTCCGACTGTATATACTTTGTATTTCCCACCACTTTTCTAACGATTCTGCGGATCAAAAATAACGCTTCTAATTTTCAACATAACTAGTTTTTGTTTAATTTGTGACATATCAGACTTTTGACTGCATAAATATTTTTCGCAAAGTTTTTTTCACAGTATTTTGAGGAAATATCTGTAATACGTGTATAAAAGAAATTAGGTGTATCTCTTTTCAAAACTCTAGCACTTTATCTGTAATACGTGTATAAAAGAAATTAGGTGTATCTCTTTTCAAAACTCTAGCACTTCGTTTTTTTCACGTTGTAATTTTCTTTACACTGGCTGAAATCAGTATTTATAGTATCTAACTTTTTCGGAGAATAGTAATTTTAAGAGAAGTAAAATATAACAAACAATTATATATATAAAATAGCATTTATCTTACGGATAAGGTTTTCGCACGTGCTTGTTGATAGTGAATGGAAAGGGGAGCGGTATAGGCAAAGGAACAAATCGGGGCTTGAGAATTCCGCTTAGAATGGCGGCTATTGCTATGTCCTTGATAAGGAATGTGCCACAATACTTGGAATTTGGCTGCATAAGACGAGCAGTAACAAATGGGAGAGTCGCCGGAATGTCAGGAGCATCATGGTACCTGAAAAATAACAGGAAATTTTCAATAATTATACCTTTGACTTAGCATAATACAGTTTAAAACATATAGCATTTAAAAAAATTATATTCAAAGCTGCTTTTACGTAAAATTTTTACAATTAAAACGATATACTTGTTGAAATAAATAAAGATTCCAACATATTTATTTAACCTGAATTATGGAGAAACAAATGTTATAAAAACTCAATTACGATTTTGTATCATCATGCAATCACCGAATTTTTACAAAAAGCAAACTTGCAGTAAAAAGCATCAGTATCATAGTAAATACAACTAAATTAAGTAACTGAAAATACGTAAAATCACATTTGCTATTGAAACTAAAAAAATTCAAACTGAATGGATTAAAATGCGACAAAATGATGAGAGAAATTAAGCAAGCATCTCTATAAATAAGCCTTTTAAAAGAATGAATAATGCTTTTGTAGTTAAAAAATTTAGCTGCAACAATTTAGATTTGAATATTTGATTCATGTTCACATCATTGAATTTATTACAAAAATCCCAAAATTTATCGATAAGGAATTTCTGATATGGTTATATCCGGCTAAATGTGTAACCAATAGTCATGATTGTATTTATATAAATGGATTTTAAGAATTAATTTTCTCTTGTAGCTTAGGTGATACAAAATCTTAAAAAGTACTTAGTCCTATTTAAAATCTTGAAAAAAGTATAATAATAAAAACATTTCGTTAATTATACTTAAGTCTTAAATTTGAAAGAATCCATGCTCATAAAGAAAGTGTTTATATGCACATGAATGACAGGTAAGGAAAGAGTAAAGGCAACCCAGACACAGGAAAATTTAATACGCTGGAACTGTGAATAGTCATGTTACGCATATCTTAACGATTGTGTTTTGAAATTAATTAAATTTTTTTGAAATGATAACTTCTTTAGGCGCGTTTTGCTGAAGAGTGAAGCGTCAGGTTCGAGCGCGTTACGGTAACTCAAGTTTCTCGGCTCTAGTCGGAAAACGTACTCGGATCGGCGACTTGCGTTTAGTTTTGAACTGAAAACTTTTTAAGCGCATGTTTTTTTTTTTTTTGAAGCAAAAACTTCATGCACACTTTTTTCCGCAGTTTTTGTTTCTTTCTATAAATATTACTGAGATGCAACCCACGTTCACTCGACTTCAGCGAGTGAATTAGAGAAAGGGAGTGCAAGAGAAAATAATTGAAAAAAAAATTATTCTTATATAGAAAATCAAAAGAAGGATTTTGGTAGTTATTATAAGAATATTTCGAAGTTTGTTATCAAGCTGCCACTCTCCGTTGAGCGGATTATCTAGTAAAGGTGAGAGAGTTTGATTTGACTATTGAACATTGTTTATGATCCATAATGTTTAAAAATGTTACAAAAGGTGACTTGCAAGCTGAATTAGAAGTAATCGGTAAAACAGTACATGGATCGTTTAAAATCGTTGAGCTAAAAGAAATACTTTTGAAAACCTCAGAATTGATAAAAGTTAAGGAATTTGTCTCGGATTTCCCAGAGACCACAGTTGTGCAATATAAAAACGAAGACGAGTTGAAAAGGTTACGTTTGCAACAAAAAACGAATTGTGTAAATCCAATGTATTATGTTGTTGAAAGTTTCCTTCATTACATAAATTCCTAAAAGCTGTACAAATAATGGTCCGCAATTTTCTTTTTAAAAAAAAAAAAAATCAACCATAGTAAATGACAGTCAGAAATTTATTTTGTTATACTATAAAAATGTTTAAGACGTTAAGGTGTGTTGGAAAGCTAACATCATATTTTTTTGACAATTTCAGATTTTTACATTTTCAAATTATATAGATTTTAACCTTTCTAAAAATATGTTACTTTAACCTCTAGGGTAATTAGAAGCCCTTAAAACCTATTTTTAAATAATCGTTGAAACTGGGCCTCGCCCATTTGAATGGCGAAAAATGTCAACAAAATACTTCGTGTTTTTGCTTAAACGTTGAACGTCTGTTATAAACCAAAACATGTATCTTTTATTGTAAATTGAGCCTTTTATTTTTTTATTACTTAGCCGATTAGAAGTCTTACTATATACATTAAAATCAATTTATCTCAAAATGTAAATTTTGATGTTCGATGTATCTTTTCTGAGAAACTACTGTTTACAGGTATGTAAATTTCTTATGATATATTTATAAATGATAGCTAATATATACTGAAAGCTTTTTGTAAAAAACTCAAAAATTTATTTTTACCAATTTTTATGTGAAAAATGGGCAAAATTTTGCAATGTTTGATAAAATATTTCAGAAAGTATTAAAAAATTCAAAATTAGCTAAAAGCTCATTTCAGTATAATGAAAAAGGTGTAATTTAATTGTATGAACAATTTCAATCATGTACATATAACAGATTTTGTGAAAAGGTACATTGAAAACAGCCAATTTAAAATTGTCAGTATATAGAGAGAGGTTTCCAATTCCCCTTAAAAAATACTCAAAACTATTTGGAATGTTATTTATGTATAAAAAACTAACCGAGAGCTTATCTTTGAATTTTGAAGAGGTTTCTCATCTATTACTGAATTCACATAATTAGACTATTCAATATGTAAATTATCAATTTAATGAGAATAAAGTAATTTAAGTACAGTAATATCTCTAACAACTTAAGTCAGCGTTTCTCAAACTGTGGGCACCCCCCCCCCTTGGGGGCGTGATAACTCTACGAGGGAGGCGCGAGCATGTTGAAACGTCGAAAACAAAAGATTACCTTAAAATCCGGCGTATAACGCGCACCTATACTTTCAAGCTGCATTTTTTAATTTTTAATTATGTTCGGCGTATAACGCGCACCCTGTTTTTTACGAAGAAATCTGAAATGATAGAATACAATGTTCTATGTTTTGAAGTCATTTATTCGAAATATAATTCCAGACATTTGAAATAATAGTATATTTCTAAAACTAGAACTCTTTTAGTTCATAAGATATGTCATTTCTTTTAAATAAACCGTATTTCCATATGTATAGAAGTAATTTATTTTTATCCTCATCTCTTTTGTTATTTTTAAGGCTATGGTTTTTATGCTTGGCGTATAACGCACCCCCTGATATTTCGATCTCATTTTTTGTGTTCAAAGTGCGCGTTATACGCCGGATTTTACGGTATTTAGAAAATTAATTTACTGAAAGTAACCAAACAAAATACTTTCTGACATAACAAAATGTAAAATGCATATTTACACTGATATAAAACACTTACAAATGTATCAGTACTGTACAATGCATTTTTATTCTAAATTTAACAATACTAAGTTAAGAACAAATTTGATAATTATCAGTGACCCCATGGGTTTATATTAACACTTATCCTGATAATTTGAGGTATTTATAACTAAATCCTTAACTGCCGATTAAAAGTTACGCGATTCGCTTACCAATGCCACCGTTTTCCATGTAGACGAGCATGTTTTGATGGGGGTTTTTTTGAGAGGGAGAGGAGAAAAGGAATAAATAATCCAATCCTCTGAAATAAGTAAATCCTTCGCAAATACTGTCAAGGTCCTTTTATTGCATTCCAAAGCCTTCGGAATAATTTTATGGATAGCACTGTATAGAAAAGATCGTACTTCGGAAAGACGTATATATACGTCCAGAAAATTAATACTTTAACTGAGCCAGACGTTTATATACGCCGGTGGCACATAATAGGTTAAAGTGTATTGTAGCTTTAGTGTCAAGGTTTATTATTATTGAATTCTAAACATTGTTATTGTATGGAGGGGGGCACGATGAAAATGAGGTTTGAATAGTGGGTCACGTATATTGAAAGTTTGAAAAGCAATGACTTAAATGATAGGTGAGACTGAGTGAGTCAAATTCGCATAAGTCGGGCTATAATTTTTTGCATATAAAAACATATAAATTATTTTTAGCTAGGACAGGAGACGAAAGAAAATAATAATTTAGAAAAAAAAATGTTTTGTAAAATTTTAAATAACATAAATACAAACTCACGAACCGTAGTTATCTTGATGTAGTTATTTTTCATAAAATCTAACAAAATGTAGTCTGCCGGCCCAAAGATTTTTTTCACTTCCCTCAAAATTTCCTCGCGTAGCATGCTAATAATTTTTTTAATCCATTTTTTGTTGAAAAATGTGCTCTTCAGTGTATTCTCTATATTTTCTAAAATTTGTAGCCCTTTTACAATTAAAATGAGGTCTTCTGTCAAGTTCACATCATTCAGATTTAGCTGGGTCTAAAGACTCAATTTTTTTAATGTTTTGCTCTTACATTTCTATGAGTTCGTTAATTGTCAGCTCCTGATTGTAGGAATCCAGCAGTGCTTGAGCATCATCACTATTCTAAATGTATTTGCTTGGCAAGATCGTCAATTTCTTCAATCACATTACCAATTTCATAAAGCTCTGGCAATGATTCCACCTGAGTTTCAATGATAGAGATAAAAGGACACAGTTTTTTCCCGACGTTATTTGAAATTTTTTGTGAGACTTTATTTTAAGATTGTCCGGTGTGTGTGTGTGATTTTCACTGTATTTAAGGTATCCGATTACGTCCGGAACCGTGATTTTAAAAAGGAGCATAAATGGATAATTTTCATGATATTAATGTCACTTAGATTAGAATACATGTATAAAATTGTTTTAAGGACATTTTGACAAAAAAAAGTATTTAAATACAATATTTTGGCAAAAAATTAACTTAGAATAATCTTTTTAACAAAACGTTTTCCTTTTATAAAAAATGTTTCTAAAATAATAATATTTTGTGTGCTTATATAAAGTAAAGACTTCTCCAGAGAGTCTGAACGATTCTTTTTGAAAAATTCAAATTATTTTCAGAGTTACAACCCATTGAAATAATTATCGGCGTTTTTTTCTTAAAATTTCTCCCCTCTGTTGTCGTAAAACATGGATAAACCCACTTCTAAGTTATATATTTCAAAAATTCTAGTTGAGCCTCTGTACAGAGGTCTGAGCTATAGACAGACAAAATATTATAATAGAAACCTTTTTCACGAAAGGAGAATATTTTGAAAATGGGTCATTGAATATTCATTTTTTGTCAACATACTGTTTTTAAATAATTTTTTATTGGAATAATATTCTTAAAACCATTTTATATACATTTTCTAATCTAAGTGACACTAAATATCATAAATATTAACCATTTAAAACCTTTTGCAAAATCACGGTTTCGAACCTAGTAGGATACCTTAAAAGATTGAATTGTTTCCAAAAGTCTTTTACAGTTAGATCGTTGTTTTGTCTTTTAACTTCATGCAGGTGTGTAAATGATCGTGTCGTATAATGAACTTTAAATGTTTTGATGACTCCCCTATCCAACTGTAGATTTGAAAATCATAAACTCAGAGTTCTCGTAAGTGGGATTAGCTTAAGTCTAGGTATTACTGTACTGATAAACAAAAATCATCTTCTGGAAGTATTTATTCGTATTTCAAAATAAGTAATTACAAAATGACTCTTTGTTGTAAAATTTTGTATTTAGAAAGATTAAATTTCTTTTAATCTGTGTTTTTTAATCTAAATATTTTAAAATGTTAAAATGTAAGATTTTAAAAACCTTTTTCGATATTCTAGCTAATAAAATGAAAGTGACTGCTTTAAATTTTTCTTATGAGGGCTCGTGAAGAAATTGCCAGATTTTTCAAAGCAGAAATTTCTTTTTAGTAGATTTGAAGGATAAAATTCGTGGACTGGAAATTTTTTTTTGTACGCTTATACGATTAATTATTGCTTATAATTAATCTGATATATTAAAAAAAGTAGATATTTAGCATTTATATTGGAAATAAACTTTTAGGAGATAATAATAAATTTTTGGTAATTTTTGTATTCATATTTTAAGTGTTTATGTATAACTTTTAATCATGTTAGTTTTAAATTTTCAATTTCTTTTTAAATAATGTGGCAAAGTATAAGCGATGTCGGGCAAATATTCAAACAAATATTATGCAAATATATTCTACAGAGATTGTCGATAGTACCACAATAATATTAAAACAAAAATATATATTTTATTTTATTTAAAATTCTATTATCAAAAAAACTATTCTATAAATTTATAATTTGATACATTTACCTCTTCACCGAGTACAATTTATGTTTATCTTGTCAAGTTTAGTTAATTAATTTTTGAATTAATTCTCTCTCATTAACATTTTCAAACGAATATGAAACCTTATATTCATGCGAAATTTACTGTATAAAGTTTTTTCTAATTATTATCTAAATCTTAATTCATTTTAAGCTGTACAAAAGCATTGAGTTTCTTAAAGTTTAATTTTATTTCTAAGCAAATGGGAAAATGTGTGTTGTGCAAATTAATGAAAAAATTGCTAGTTTTTATATTGTTACACTGGCAAAATAAATAAAGAAACATTTATTTAGCATTATTTTATTTTCTAAATTTTATTTGTTTGACTATTAATTTGCTGATTTTAGTTTGATCTTTCTTGAAAACTCTGACTATTTAAAATATGACTCAGTTTGTACAATAAAAAAACATAAAATGCGTACTTTAGATTTAAACTTTATTTTTGGCATATGATTTGTTTTTAAAAGTTTTTAATTAGAAAAATCTCTCTCTCTCTCTCTCTATATATATATATACTCAGTAAAATAATATAAGGAATCTATTAAAAAATTTTTTTGATAAGTTCGTAAATTTTTTTTTAAAAACATCTGTTAGGGGATTTCTCCCAGAAATCTTCAAGTTTAGATCGTTACAAAAGTTAGAGTTAAAATAATTCATCACTTCGATGTGTTCTTTAACCGATTTTGAATTGATCACATACTTAAGACTAAAATTTTATTCAATACTAAAAATAACATTGTAGCTTCATAATTGCTAAGGAACGAAGTATTCAAATTTACCAATAAAACAGAAAAATTATTTTGGGGTATTATAATATAAGTTGAATAAATAACTTTTTTTTCAACTTTTATTATATATTTAGTTCAGTTTAACAGTTTTGGGAGGAATTTTAATATTTTCGGAATTCCCATGAAACTCAAAAACTGCAGAAAATTTGGATATAACATTACAATGAAAATGATTTATACATTATATTAGTTTCAACATAGATGTAAAAAATGTAATTCCTCTCCTACATAATTTATTTTTATTATTCAATAAATAGCATACCTTATTATTTTACTAATTTAATATTTAATTAAACAATATATATATAATATATATATTTAGAAAAACACAGTACTCACCAATGCTAAAATCTTACAACCCTCAACGTGCAATCAACACAATTGGAATAATAAGTCTTAATTCCAATCCCCTTGGTATTAAATACAGAGAGAGAGAGAGATCGGTGACATCCAACGCCTTCGATATTCAAGGCCAAACCTTTTCCACATTCGCGGACACCGGGCATCTTATTTTTATTTTTCTGTGTCATGATGCTCCCATTTCGAGGACACCCACCACACTTTCGGCAGCGAAAGGGAGCCATTTCTTTGTTCCCACACGCTCCGAATGGCGCAAACACTCTCCTTTTTCGGACAGATGCATATCTCTTATTTTTCGCCATGTTCTCAGGTGAAGTTCATTTACTCCGGCGCCATTTTTATCCACAAAACAGACCCATATTCATCTTGTGATGAATATAGGGCCGATCCTAGGATGTCGGGCCCCCGCGTGCAAAAACCTAATGTATCATTTTGACTAATACTTAACGTTTAAGTTGAAAGCTCATCTACCTATGCAAGAGTAAAAAGCAAAGCATTAATAAAATGCAAATGGACACAAAAATCACTCCTTCCCTCTTTTGTGTTTTTCTTAATTAAAATGTTATTATTAAATTGCAAACTTCTAATTTACAGAAAGCCACATTAAATTTAAACACAATCCTATGTCTTAGGGCAGGGATGGCGAACCACTGGCACTCGTGCTATTGATGGCACGCGGCACAATATTTTGGACACACCACCGATCAAAACGATCACCAACAATTGATTCTTCAATCAAGAAATTTTTAGTGAGATTTTTTATCAGTTCAAAAAATTTTCAGAAACGCTCATGTTTATTATGTACCTTGATGAGACATCGTTTGATAAACTGAACAATGCCTCAATTCGATGTAGGAAATTGAAGAATCTGAAATGCAACTTATCGACTTCTAGTCTAGTTCAATATAAATTCAAAAATTTATTGAAACAAGGACAAAGCTGAATTGATTGAAACAGAAAGATTAACAAGCAATATACGTAAAAATGCTAGTAATGAAATTTTGGAAACATTAAATTCGATTCCAGACGCATTTAATTGTTTAAATGAGCAGGCTCATGCTATTTTAACCATACTTTCATCGACCTATGCCTACGAGTCATTATTTTCAGAGATGAATAACATTAAAGACTCGCTTAGAAACCATTTGGCAGATGACTCAATTCAGCATGCATTCTGCTAAAAGTAACATCTTACCCAATTTTAATATAATTTATTTGTCATCTAATCTGCAATAGAAGAAATCACACTAATGTTACTTGATATAATTTGAATTACACGTTTTAAAACATTTACTACTATAAAATACAAAATGTATTTTTTCTGTAGTAAATAAAGAGTTTTGTTTTGTTAGTATTTAGTTTTATATTTTCCCAATAATCACAAGTCAAAATTATTTGATGGTACGCGTGTACCTCATTTAGCATTTATTTAGAAAAAAATGGCACTTTAATCCATAAAGGTTCCCCACCCCTGTCTTAGGGAATATTAACCATATTAGGTATTTTCGTCAAGTAACTTTCGCAAAAATCATTTTTGAGACGCCTTCGTTAATCATCGATCCATATTGCCACTAATAAGTAAGAAAACCTTTTCTATTGCGGTATTGCCAGTTATGACACAAATTGTACTATTAAATTAAGGATGTATGCAAAGAGTAGACATTAATGTACTATGTGGACCAACATTCCATTTTTTTTAAGCTATGATATACTATCGAGAAACCAGGACTTTTGATTTTGCGATTTTAAAATTCAACATAATTATTCGACTTATTTTAAGTTTTATTTAGAGAAATTCGTAAGCAATTTTACTTGATTGATAGAACTTTACGTGGCCTGCGGCAACCTCTTGTCTTGGACGCCCGCGTGCGGTGCACGCGCTTCTCCGCATGCGGGATGAATAGAAGACAAATTTTATTCCACGGACGCCTTTTATTCTTTTAATCACTCGAGTGACCAAAAAATATCCAGATAACTGATAATATCTTGAAAATATACAAAACATAAGTACATATTAAGGTATCCGACTACGTTCGGAATCGTGATTTTGCAAAAGCGCATAAATGGATAATTTTCATGATATTTTGTGTCACTTAGATTAGAAAATGTATATAAAACTGTTTTAAGAATATTATGACAATAAAAAATTATTTAAGTACACTATTTTGACAAAAAATGAACATAGAATGAGCCATTTTCTAAATATTCTCCTTTTGTGAAAAATGTTTCCATTATATAATAATATTTTGCCTGTATATAGCTCAAACCTTTCTACAGAGAAGACAACAGAGGGGAGCAATTTTAAGAAAAAAACGCCGATAATTATTTCAATGGGTGGTAACTCTGAAAATAATGTGAATTTTTCAAAAATCCTAGTTCAGACTCTCTGGAGAAGTCTTTACTTTATATAAGCACACACACACAAAATATTATTTTAGAAACATTTTTTATAAAAAAGGAGAACATTTTGAAAAAAGATTATTCTAAGTTAATTTTTTGTCAAAATAGTCTTCATAATAATTTTATACATGTATTTTAATGTAAGTGATACTAAATATCATGAAAATCATCCATTTATGCGCTTTTTTAAAACCACGTTTCCGAACATAGTCGAATACCTTAAGCTCGACCAGCGTCGATTGCACATAACAGCTCTTTTTTACTATGAAAAAAAAACATATATTGTGTAGATACTTTGATGCTAAAACCACACGATACGAGTTTAACTTCTGAAGTGCCACGGGCGTATATAAACGCTTCACTCAGTCGAAGTGCTAATTTCTCCGGATGTATATATGCTTCTTTCCGAAGTATGATCTTTTTTTGTGCATTGCTATCCATAAAATTATTCCGAAGGCTTTGGAATACAATAAAAGGACCTTAACAATGTTTACGAAGGATATACTTATTTCAGATTATTTGCTTCTTTATTCCATCCCCAATACATCACATACGCACGCCTACCTGGAAAACGGTTGGCATTGAGAAACGAATCGCGTAAATTTTAATCGGCAGTTAAGGGACTAATTATAAACCGTACAAAAAATTATGAAGTGAAGTATTGAGTTTTGTATATAAATTTATATATGACAATCCTATAGGGTCACTGGTTATTATTAAACTTGTTCTTAATTTAATACTGTTCATTTAATCATCAAATATCACCCATATATTTATAAGTGTAATATATTAGTGTAAATGTGTATTTTATTTTTTTCTGTGTCAGAATGTATTTTCTTTGTTTACTTTCAGTAAATTAATCATTTTTTTTAAAATAATCATCTGTTTTCGACTTTTCAATATACTCACGCCCTCCTCGTAGAGTTGTCCCACCCCTCAAGAGGGGCGCGCCCCACAGTTTGAGAAACGCTGTGGATTAACTGGTATTATTTATGTGAAACGATATTCTACTGAAATATTTATGAATATCAACCGATGAAAACCCTCGGGGGGGTGACGACTAAAACCCCGGGGCCCAAGAAAAGTGCAAAATATTTTTAAAAAAAATTTATTTACTGAAAAAAACCCCAAAAATATAGGCATAATAAAATTAAAATACACATTTCCCTTTTATAATTACCCAGTGCTATATAATGTATTTTATAAGTTAAGAATACTAAGTTAAGAATAAGTTAAGAACAAGTTTAATAATTACCAATGACCCCTTGGGATTGTCATATATAAAATTATATATACAAAACTTAATACTTATCTTGATAATTTTTTTTTTTAAGGGTTTTTAATTAATCCCCTCCAATTAAAAGTTACGCGTTCCTTACCCAACCATTTTCCACGTAGGCGGCATGTGATGTATTGGGGGGAAAAAACAAAAATTTGAAATAAGTAAATCCAGCAAACATTGTCGGGGGCCTTTTTTATTAAAGCCTTGGGAAAAATTTTTTTTTTATAGCATGAAAACAAAAGAATTTTTGGAAAGCAAAAATACGTCCGGGGGAAATTAACCTTGACTGAGAAGGGGTTTTATACGCCGGGGGACAGGGAAAAAGGGCGTATCGTAGTCAGGGGCGAATATATTTATTAATTCAATACATTGTTATTGTATGAGGGGGACGCGATGAAAATCATGATTGAATATTGGGTCGCGAATATTGAAACTTTGAGAAGCACTGGTTAAAAAAATTTTATCACAAAAAAAAAAATCCATTAACACCCTAAAAAAAATGTCAAGTTTTTAATGGGTTTATATCACACTGGGAAGAAACACGAATGCTATTGGTAATGGATCACGTAGTTTTGAACCACTGTCGAGTGACGAGGAAGACATCTAACTTGGCACCCCCTCTCCAAATTTCTCCATCATTCTAACCAGATGACCTTAGGCCACAGCAGATTTAACGTATATCGGCCCCTCAGCATGGCGGATCTTCAGTGGACCAGAACTCGATCTCACTACGCCTTAGTTACGAGTTCGTGTCCATGACCACTCGGCTACCGTAGCCGAGTGGTCCTTCCCACCCACTACAAAAGCTAACTACGGATTTAGGCGTAAGAGAGCTCAATTTCTTTTTTTAAGAGAGCGAGAGAGAGTGTTACAAACAAAGTAATATGATTTTAGAATTTTCATGCTCTTTTCGAATTTGTTTAGCAAGATAATTGCAAAAATTCGACTTGGAATCAGACTTTTAAGGCTATATTAGCTTTTGTTCCAAATATATAATCCAAAAAATAAAACAGTAATTAAAGAATATATAAAAATGAAGGTTTTTTTTAATTAAAAATAACTTTAAATGTTTCATTTTCTTAAAAAAAACTTTTAAGCAATGTTTTGCCCAACTTACTTTTTTCGAGATCAATAATATAGTTTGAAAATAATCTTTAATTACTTTTAATAATATTGTCTATAAAAATATTTTTAAAAGAATGGTTCAGTATAGTTTTCCTATTTCATTTTTTTTTATCAAAATATTATTTTATCAATATTATTTAAGAGAAATATACTTCTAGCTGAAATGAATTAAAAATTTATTATTAGAGAAGATAAGGAAGAATATTAAACTGTGTGAGAACCAAAACTGAAAAATGAAAGAGCGAAAAGGTAACGTGGTCAAATATGGCCAACAGAGATAAAAGTTCGATTCAGTATTCCCGATCGAAGAAATATACCGTATCGCGTGAATACTGTATCAATGAATTAAATGTAATTCTCGCATCATTTGTTTTGTCCACTCTGATAAAATGGACGGATGGCTTTCTTTGTTGAGCACCCCTTTGTTTGGTTTGCTGTGAAAAGTCTTTTTTGTTTAAGAGGGTTATTGAACTGTGATTTCTTTTTTTACAGGCCTACCTGAATAGGACCTACCACCCAAAAGAATAGAAGGCGATGTCCAAAATAATTTCCCCAGATCAGTTTGTAAGAAGGATGTTTACTTAAAATACAAGTTGGAGGGCGGTATGTTAAAAATAGGCATACTACAGTAGTTCCTTGAATAATTAGAATTCTGTGGTGGAGGTTCCGAGTGGTGAAGTAACTGCTATCGTGTTTCATTACGATATTTGTGAGTGTTTGTGTTGATTTGATTTTTTAAAGTCGCACTCAGCAGCAACATAATGACTTTTAACGACAGACCTCATAACTTTGAATCTGGGTCAAGTGACGACCGGAACTGGCACCTAACACTCCAGACTTTCCCTCTACGTCAACTTTAGGACTTTGAGCCTCGGCAGAATTAGCTTTCATGAACTTCTTTACATGGTGACACCTAGACTCGAGCCCACGAGTTCAGGTACCCCATCGCGATTACATAATTTTGTTAAAATTAAAATAGAAAAAAGTGCACAATGAATACGAATTAAATTTCCCTGCATTTTTATGTGCGCGAGCGATCCTTGACTGTGAAGTAATGCAATTCCATCGTACAGGTAATATACACATAGGAAAAAAATTTACTGTACTACTGTCTCTTATTAACACACACCAGTCATATTTAAACTTTCAAAAAAGATTTTTTTATTGATTGGTGACCACAGTAGCCTAGTGGTCAAGGTTATGGACTCGTGACCAGCGTGTTAGTTCGGCCTGGTTTTAAAGACCTGGTAGAGGGCGCAATGAACTTAAAATCTTTCAAGTTAAAAACGCCCCCCTTGGGTGGTGGGGAAGTTGGGAGGGGGAGGATATCGTCCCCTCTCTCGTTGAACTGGTTCAAAATTGAGGCCCGCCCCAAAGCCCTCGTGCAGTTTTTACAGCGCGACTTATGGTGTATTTTAAAGGTATAGACTATTTGCAACAATTTTTTTTAAAAAAAAGTAGAGGTTTTTTTGTGGTTTTAGATTTTTTTGGGACATTTTAAAAAAAAAAAAAAAAGGCAAAAATTAAGAAGAGAAAATAAATTATTACTACTAAAATAGGAAAAATGGCTAAAATTAACAAAAATTACATAAACGGGGCCCCTCTGTACAAATAATAAATGAACAAATTCTCAATTTTTAATTTTAGCATTACTTTTTTTCCCCTTTTTGAAATAACTTTTGGATAAGATATATTTTATGTTTTACAAAAAAAAAAGCACTTTATCTTAGCTATTATATGAAATTGTTTAAAAAAATTTATATACATTAAGCCCAAAAGAAATAAAACAGTGATTGATACATCTGAAGGTTAAAACATTTCTACTGTTATACAGAATATACACACAAAATTTCACAAATTATTTTAAAAAATTTTTAGCAATCCTCCCCCCTTTTAACTTTTCGAAAAAACCCCCAAAAAATTTGAATAAAACGCATTTTAAAATTTGACATCTTATGTAAAGTTATGGCATCTGCTTTTTCTAAAACACTTGCAGTTTTTATTCTAGTGAATAAAAAAAAAACTTGGGGTTTTATAAAACTAATAAGATGGCCTATAAAAATTAAAAAAATTGTCAATTTTGAAAAATCGATTTTTGGGGAGTTGATCCCTTAACGTCGCGTTATAAAGCTACACGAGTATCAGATGACGGGGTGTCACTTATCTGAATTATTGTTTGCTTACGTTCCCCTAAGAAGAAACACGAGGGCTATAGACAACGGAACACATAATTTTGATCCACGGCAATGAGATGAGACCTTGGCTGGACTTTACTTCCACACCACATCAACACAAGTACTTGGAACTCCTACAGATTTGACGAACATCAGAGCCCTCTTTGATGCGAAAAATCTTTTCTGTTTTTCGTGGAATCGGACTCTAACAAATTAAATAAATAATTATGAGAAAAATCATTTAATTTTTATACTTTAAATAAGTAATATAAAAAAAATTTAGAAGTCAATTCCTACTTAGGTCAACAGAGAAAATTTTTGTTTTTCAGTTACTTTTTATTATAAATAATTAGAATTAATTTAAATATGTAAATACATGTGACAGAATTACATTATTAAGTGGCAAAATAAAAAGCGTCTTGCCATTTTTCTTTCTATATAGGGTGTTGGGCTCTATTACTTTTGTTTCTTACTATTTATTCCTTCATAAATCACATTCTCAGAAATTAGGCCAACCCAGGTAGGATTCGAACTCACCACCTTTGGAGTAGAAGTCCAGCACACTATCCAATGCGCTATAGGGACACAGCAAGTGAATTTCCTTTTTCTATAGGGTGTTGGATTATTATTTTTATTTGTGCTGCTATATATTCATTAATTAAATTTAATTAAGAAATTAATATTTGAAAAAACAATTAACATCACTGCCATCGCCTACAAGTTTAAAAAAATGTATTTGAACTTGAATGGATGAATAAAAAGTATTTTATTAACGATTAAAAATGTGACTATATATATAGTATATATATATATATATATATATATATATATATATATTATATATATATATATATATATATATATATATATATATATATATATATATAATTTTTATTATATATATAGGAAAGGGGAATTAATGGCAGGAATTGAAAAATACTCAGATTAAAGATCCGAGACGTAACTTTTGTGCTAAAAATTAAAAATCTCTTGGTCTGCGGGAAGGGTTTTAACCCCCAAATCCGCTCTTGTGTACGCCATTGGAGAACACGTTTTGATAGTGTTATTTTTGATTTCTTGTGATTTATCAAACATACGTTTTACTGTGATGTTTTTTTAAAAATTTCTAGTAGAGCTGAGGATTAGTATTTTACCGTTGCAGACCTAGTATATTCCCCGGTAACTGGTATCTTATTTTAGTGCGTCACCATATAAGGGACATACCAATCGCGCAAGTAATTTTGAAGCTCTGTTCCCCAGAGGGAGGCACTTGAGCTCTAACAATGCTACACCGTACTAGGAATTTATTTTGCAGAGAACACCCAAGCCAAACATGCACTCAAGGAATCTTTTACATGCCGCATAATCATATCATATGATATGGACGTTATTGATTTTTTGCACCTTGAAAACCCACCGACTTGGGCCAGGGTTGAACCAGTAAACTTGGGCGCACAAGGTCAGAGTCAAACCAACTACGACAAAAGAAAGCGTCTCGTTTACCTCCACAAAATGAAATTGAATTTATGGTGAAAGATTGGTAAAAGTTTTATAAACTTGAGGGAAATATAAGATTCCCTCCAGTTTGTCTAATTTGTCTTGCAAAAGAAAAAAACGAAAAAAATATATAAATGCGTGGGATCAAAAACAAAGTGCATTTATTGTACCCAGAAAAATTTCTTTTTGATTATTACAAAGTTGTGATTTATTCATGTTACAGAAAAATACATTATTTTTAA
>BMAV01011259.1:0-12883 GCA_019973955.1 Trichonephila inaurata madagascariensis
AGTAAAAAAACAAAATTTAAATTTCGTATATTTCGTCAAAGCTCTCATATTTTATATATTTTGAAACTTTAAGCCAAGGTTTTTTTTTTACTTACATCAGGTTTATTAAAAATTTCATTTTTACTTTTTTTCTCGCTTATTAATTTTTTTTTTTAAAATTTGTCCTAAAATGTGATTCAACACTTCGCAAAGTAAAATTCTCTAACTTGTTATTTGATCATAAAACCAATATATATATTTCTCCTGTTTTAAATAAGTTTATTTCTCGAGTGTTTTAATGAAAGCCCTTTTTGGTTTTTACATCTTTTTTAAAAAATTGTTGGCATATTAAAATAGGAAAATTTTTGCATATTTACGAAGTGTGACAATTAAATAACCAGACTAGTCTTAAAAATGAGCTTAATTGAGAAACTTATACAAATATTTTTTAATCCCCTTCAGAATACTTCACTTCCCTATGAATACATAGCTCCAAAAGAGTTTTCCACCGTTCAAAGCAGTGCTGCGGGTCATTAGGAGTCACCATCTTTAGTACGTCTGCCGTTTTTCTCTTCACCTCTTCTACAGACTGAAAATGTGTTCCCATTAATGCATTTTTCACTTTAAGAAACAGGTAGAAGTCAATGGTGCAAGATCTGGTGAGTACGGTGGATGCTCGAGCTCAAAATCGTTTTCCAAAGAACTGTTTTACAAAAACAATGACACCGTCGCCCCTTTAGTGGGAAATCCACTTTTGTTGCCCCCAAAATCTGGTATTTTCTTCCTCACCCTTTCTCTAAACTTTCTCATGACCTCAATGTAATATTGCTATTTAACCGTTCGGCTTTTACCCATTCTCTCGGCACCGTCGGCGACCGGGTTCTTTTCATCAGGTTTCGCCTATTGTAAATGGGGTTCCCGGCTCTCTTCGGCCATTATGACCCCGACCGGTGGCATTTGCCCCAGGGCGGGTAAACAATGACCCCATGGCCCGTGCACTTGTCATTAACATCTGTTCGTAGCTATAAAAATTAAGAGTGAAAAAAAGGGGGGGGTTCCCCAATCGAAGACGTCACAGGGGAATGTGCGCCACTAGCACCGAAAAGGAAAGGTCAAATTATTCCATTCTTACCCTTTACCAACCTAACGGGTTAGGCCCCAACCGTTGGGTACCCCCTCCCAAAATTTTAAATGTCCACTTTTTTAACGGATATTGTGAACAGTACACACAAAAAAATTTTCAGGGGGTCCAATCGAAAGTGCACCATTTGGTGCCTGTTAATACGCCGCCCAACATATTTTTTTTTTTTTTGCCCATTTTTGGGGAAAAAAAAACAATACAAAAATTTAAATTTTTGAATAAATAATTTGCATTAATTAATAAAATCAATTTTAACAAATACATAATTACATTTTATGTAATAGCATAGGAATATAACCAATCGGAAAAAAAAAAAGGGCTATGGGGGTTCCGCATTGTGTGCGCCACTGGACTTGAATCATTTCTCTTCTCTTAGAAAAATTTTGCTGCTATTGTTTTTGTTTATTTGATATAAATGTAATTGTATTTTGCCTTTCGAAAGCTTATGTGTGTATTTTAAGGAAAAGTGTCGTATGAAAGTGAATTTAGAGTTACAGTTAAATTAACGTCTCACTATAAATCTGCACGAGGGCTATAAGCGATGAACCACTTAGTTTTGAACCCTGGTCCAGTGACGAGGATGATACCTAAGCTGGCAAACCCCTCTCTATACTTCCACACCACACCAATAGGAGGACACTTGAGTCTTCACAGATTTAGCGTGCAATGGCCTCCTCTACACGGCGGTTAAAAAGTGAATGTAAGAACTGTATTAAATGTTTCCTTCATTTCTTTTTCTTTTTTTCTTTTCAATTCCTACTATTAGTTTACTCTCTCCCTATATATATATATATATATCTTGTTCAAATTTTTAATCGTTAATAAAATACTTTCTATTCATCCACTTAAGTTCAAATACATTTTTTTAAACTTGTAGCGGATGACACTTGATGTTAATACATGTTTTCAAATATTAATTCATTAATCAGCCCTTTATCTACCGATGCGGTACTTATAAGTACCACTCACTTTAAACTAACATAGAATAACCAATTTTACGAATATTCTGACGATACTTAGCAGGAATATTCTTTGAAATCCATTCTTTCAAGATATATAGCAGCAGGGGTTCTATGATGAGTGTTTTAGCGGGGAAGGCGAATAGTTTTATAGCAGAAATTGCGTTTTCAGCTGACGGCGCTTTCAGCGAATTGCAAAGCTTATCATTTTTATCCCGAAAAAATAGTTAATGTCAAAATTTAAATATATAATTATTAGTTTTGTATGTTAATGAGGACCTTAGAAAACGATTTGACTTTTTATTTTAAGTAAACAGTGTATATAATTAATTTTACAGTGGAATATCTTTAATTAATTAATTAGCTCTAACGGATTAAATTTCCCAAAGTTGAGTATTTTGTTTATGTATATCCCTTAATTTTCAAAATGTAGTGATCCAAAAAAATATATATATAAAACATGAAAAAAACTGCTGTAAATCATAATGTGGTAGATAAAGGGTTAAATTAAAATAGAATAAATAATGGCACAAAACAAAATAATAGTCCAATAGCATACATAGAAGGATATCATTATTCGTGTCTCTGTAACGCGATAAATAGTGCGTTGGACTCTTCGAAGCCGAAGTCGTAAAGGTCGAATCCACCTGGATAGCCTAGTTTCTGAGAATGTAATTTCTTTTTTATTATACTATTGTACATGAAACTAAAGTGATTAGAAAATTCAATAAATGAATAAATAATAGAACACAAACAAAAATAGTCAACTCCTATATAGAAGAAAAATGGAAATTTTGCAAGGAAAATCGCTTTTTATTTTGTCACTTAATAGTGTGATTATGTCATATGTATATGCATATTTATATTAATTATAACTATTTAGTAGAAAGTAACTAAAGTAAAAATTTTCTTTGTTGACCTAGAAATAGGAATCGACTTTTTTTTTTAAAATAATTTGTTTTTATTTTTAATGATATTCGACATTTTCTTACGATTGGCTTTTTCCCCATAAAGAATAATGTGCTTAATTTGTTTCATTCCATTTTGTTTTATTTTATTTGCAAACGATCTTTCTTTCAAAACTGACAAATATTGAATTTTATTTGCATTAACTAATGAAGTCATATCTTGTGCATGCTGTTATACCGTTTTTTTCCCTCCTGATAAATAATTGTATTTTTAAATTTCCAATACTTGATTGTGAACGTTTTTTTTAAAAAATCAGAATAAAAAAGTAGCTTAAGTCAAGAAGCATGAAGTGGAACATGATTTGCTTTTTATATCGCTTTATTATATCTGTAACTGAACTCTTAAAACAAAACTGGCGAGGTTTTAAATGCTTTTTATCAGGAAAACTAGTAGATTAAGTACATCCTGATAACCTCAAGACTTTATGAAAAGAACTGATTATCAGCTGCTTTCAGCATATATTTATTTTCATTCATGTTATGAAGGAAGCATTGAGGAAACAGTGTTTGTAACAGCAACTACATTTTAAAATGTTTCGGAATGTTGTAAGTTGTTTTTTTTATATTAATTTATTCTCTTGCGACAAATTTTTTTTAAATAAGTGTTATCTCAGGTGGCATTGAGAGAAATCAAATCTTTCTTTCAAGTGCGATAAGACTTTTTTGCTTTTAGTAATTAAAATATATATTTTTTGTGTAATTACTAATGTATTTCATACAAAAATTATGAAACGCATTAGCACAGTTTGCTTCAGGAAATTTCTAAATATATTATAAATTTTCTATTTTTCTATTCTGCTTTTGAAATTAATTTATGTTTTTGAAAATATGGCACTTTTGTTTGTACATATATATAAGCGACATTTGTAATAAGCATCAGCTAAAGCTATACACTTGCATCCTGTGGTTTTGGAAAAGTTTTAATTACGTAACATATGTGTTTCCAATGATTCTATGAAGTAATTATATTATACAAAATTATTCCGTGAAAATTTTGGGAAAAAATAATTAAAATGAAGAGTAGATTATAATGTATACTAATCTGACGTTTTCAATATTATATAATTAAATAAGATCATATAGTTCATTGCATTTTAAAATTAAGTTAAATATTATCCAATTAAAAAAAAATTATACAAATAACATTTTTAAAATCAAATTCAGTCAAAATGAAAATCCCAGTTTCAGCCTCATTTATCTCCAAGCATGAGAAATTTATTAAATATTTATAGATATATAAAAGTAGAAATCTCATAAATTTCCTAAAAACTTTCAAACTTTGATTGTATTTTAGGCAAATTTTGAACAGTTTACATATGTATTATTTTTCTAAATTTCAAACTGTTACCTATTTTTAAAATAACAATTTAAGTTTAGTGTTTCTCGTTTTGACATCGTCAGCATTTTTGAGTTTTTTTATAGAGTTACCCTTGTAACCATGTATTGAAATTTCCCTCTTCTGTAATAGTATATCTATGAAATATATCTTATCTCTTACTTCTATAAAATATATCTGATATTAATAGCTTAACAATTTTTAAATTCAATTCGTATTTTCTTATTTGCTTTTTTTTAAATGATTATAATTCAAAATTTTTTCACTTCTATATATAATGGCAAAAAAATACATCAATATTATCGGGTTGCTTTTAAAGTACCGTATTGATTGTCTTTTTCAAATATAAATAAGCATATTCTAATATGTTCTAATTGATTTTATATATATAAAATAAATTGAATAAGTCTCCAAAAATGAAAAAGTTAAACAATTTATTATCAGATCAGATATCTCGCGAAGTGAGAAAATATCATCGAAGAGAATAAAAAAAAAGTTCTTATCAATTTGTAAAATAGTTATTTCATACACATCATCTATATAGGCCATTGTGTGAGGTATCTTTTATCTTTTATTATTTTAACGCCCATAAAAATATGTAACTTCTTCACATAAGGTAATTAAAATTATTTTCAAAAATAATATTCCGAGTAAATATGCTGAATATCCTTTTGAAAGATGCTTATTATGCAAATATAATTAGGGCAAATGTATGATTTCTTGTTGATTGATGACTTAAGTGATATTTTTTAATACTATGAAACAGGATAAAACGTAAATGTATGTATGTCTAACAGCTGAAATAATTTGATTTTTTTGCTGCAAGTTGTTCTGTCTCTTCCACGTTCATTTCCTATACCATCAAAATGTTACTCGAAGGGTGGAAATCTAAGTTAAAGTTTAACTTAACTAAATTAGATTAAGAGAAAACGGATTACTTTTATTGCAGCAATATTTCGATGAACATTAATTAAAATAGTAAAAAGCAAATGTTTTTGAATTTATGCTGAAAACAAGTAATATTAAAACAAAATTTTAAAGTCAACACCTACTTAAGTCAGCAAAAGAAAAATTTTATTTTAGTTTTATTGAATAATTATAATTAATATAATACTTATATCACATATGATAGAACTACAGCATTAAAATGGCAAAATAGAAAGCAGGGATTTCATACCTATTTTATGGTGGGACATGTACATATTTTTTGTTTATTTACTATTTATTCATTCGCAAATGCATTCTCTCAGAAATTAGGGCATCCCAGGTAAGGATTCGAACTCACGACCTTTGGATTAGAAGTCCAACAAGCGATCCATTGCACTACAGGGAGACTTTTTTTCTTTTCCTTTCGTTTCCATTTTTTTATGGTAGTGGACTATTATTTTTGGTTTGCTAATATTTAATCATTAATTAAATTTAATTAATGAAAAAATTGTCAATGATAACTTCAGAAATTAATAATCTACTACAAGTTCAAAATGTATTTGGGTAGTGGATGAATAAAAAATTCTTTTTTATTAAGGATTGAAAATTTGAACAACACACACACACACACACACACACACACACACACACACACACACACACACACACACACACACACACACACACACACACACACACACACACACACACACACACACACACACACACACACACACACACACACACACACACACACACACACACACACACACACACACACACACACACACACACACACACACACACACACACACACACACACACACACACACACACACACACACACACACACACACACACACACACACACACACACACACACACACACACACACACACACACACACACACACACACACACACACACACACACACACACACACACACACACACAGTGTCTGACTGCTGTTGTTGGTGGATTATGGAATGTTGGCGCTAATCTGCGCGTTTCCGGAGAGGGGTTGCTGTTTTTTTTTAGGAGAAAGGTAGTGTTGATCACTGAACAGGGTGGTCAGAGCAAGAGAGAGTCCCTTGTTATGGAAGCGTGAAAGGTTGGACTCTGAATTGAGTGTGAAGAAAAGCGAGAACCGACGCATAACGCGTGGTTTGCTGCACGAAGAATAGAGTTTGTTGGGAGAGGTTTTAACGTGAGAGACGGACTGTGTTTGATTTGTGGAGTTTTTAGAAAGTGAGATCGACGCACAGCGCGTGATCTGGTGTACTAAGAAGAGATAGTTTCTTGGGAGAATTTATAACATGACGGACTGTGTTTTGTTTGAGTGTAGGGAGAAGTGAGATAATTGTGTTTGATTTGAGAAGTAGTTGAGAAAGTAATTGCGAATTATGAATATATATATATATGTAATAATTCCAATAATTTAATCTGTAATAGCTCTTGAGAATTATTTAAGGTCCAGTCATTTAAGGCAACCGTGTAATTATTTTAAGGTATCCGACTAGGTTCGGAGATAAATTTCTGAAAAATTGATTTTCTGAATAATTTTATTGTTTTAAAGAACATAAATAGGCCTAAAAAGTCATAACTATTGAATAACTAACATGTATCCTTTTTTTTAAAAAAAATTCTTTTAGAAAATTTAGAAAATTTTTTTTAAGAAAAGAAAAATGTGATAAAAAAAAAATAAATTATTCATTATGCAATTTTAACGTCATTGATATACTTCTTGACCCCTCTGAAGTGTCACAAACCGCAGGAAAAAAAAATATTTTAAGAAACAATATTTTATTAGCATTTAAATTGGTGGTCATGATTTTTCGTTAAAATTACGGGCCTGTTCTCTAAAACGGCTGTAAAATGTATTAATTGTAGTGTCTTAAAACCTGCGGTTTGTTACACTCTGGGGGGCCCTACAATATATTTATAAATTTCATTGCATTCGTTGGTTATTTAGAAGATATCATTTTTTTTCTGCAAAATTACTAAAAGTCCATTCTTCAAAAAACGAAGAAAAAAAATATTTTGTTAGTTGGATAAAGTAAATGCTAAAAAAAAGAACAAAAACCTTTATTTTTTATGTTTAATCCTTCTTCCTCAAAAATTAATTTCTTTTTCCCTAATGCCCAAAAAACACCAAACATCAAACACCTAAAACATTTTTTAAACCTAGTGGATCCCTTTAAATTGGCTACCTACCGGGGACCTTTGAAGACATCCATCACCTCCTAAATCACGTGATATCACCGCCAGCTATTAAAAAACCCAGTCTGGAAAAAACTCTTCCTTTTTCTCTCTGTAAACATAACCAGCCGGCTGCCACTTTTTTGTTTGTTCTTTTTTTCTGTGTTTTCCCTCCATACTTCTCAATTAAAATGCCTAAGTGTTTAAAAATGGAAATAAATAGATTACTTTCAAGACTGCCTCATCAATTCCATAAATATGATCACCCTACCATAATCACTTCCAATGGCCCGCCCTATCCGTTCGCAAATTTAAAATCATCCACCCCCGCTACTACAGTTATTTTACCACTCTCCCGAAATATTTATAGAAAAAAAAAAATGGGGAAAAATAGTAGGGGTTTAAAAAAACGTTGGGGGAAAAAAAGAGAAATAATAAATGATTACCAAAAGATTAAAATAGTGTGTAAACATGTTTAATTTAATAAATATCACGTTTTTTCTTATTTTATTGATCTATCTCTTTCAGAAATATGCTTAACACTGATTGTGTCAACGTAACACGCACACTATTATGCCCTCTATTCCTCTAGCAAATACCTTTTTCGGCTTTGAACTGCGGTAGTCAAATGTAGTCACATTCACAAACCCGTGAACGACGTTGTCCAGTTACAGGTTCAAGCCAGGTGTCACTGAAGACCCACCATGTAAAGGGACTAAGGCACGTTAAATATGTCGTGTTTGAAAGTCCTTGCGTTGGCGTAGTGGAGAAATTAGGCCATTGGGGGGCAAGCCGGAGTGCCATCTCAGGTGTCATCGCACTCTCTTGAGCGTTTTTCATAATGAAGTGGTTCGTTGTCAATAACCCCTCGTGTTGCTGTTAAGTTCGACATTAATAAGCACCCATCTTCGAGAAAGTACTTTTCTTGAACTTGTAGTCAAGGTGGTGAGAGGCTAGCACCTCTCTCTCGGGCACCTAGATGTGTGGGAGGTAGGGAAAAAACACTCGACATGATCCGATTAATTTATTTACTTATCTCACAAAGAACAGACACAATTTTAACTTATAAAAGTAAGAGAATGTCTCAATGCTAACTACGAAAGAGGAACAACGACGGTAAAACGCGAACGATTAGGAGACTATCAAACTTGATCCTTACCTTAATAAAGGATCTAACCTATCATCCGGTTTAATCGGTTATCAATTCAATGTCAGTGAACAATCGTCACTTTAAAACTTCTTCCGAAGGAATAATGATAAATCATATATGATACCTTTAGTAGCAATCTCACCTGATTCGAGTATATCTCCTCTCCTACTCTCTACTCAAGCTAGAAAACTTCGACTGTATATAGTAAGTTAATTTAAATATCACGATTCTCTTCTTCCGAAGGGCTGGTGGTGAATAACTCGAATTGATAGCGCAAAGATTTCCCAAGAGGATTAATTGAAGGAACGCGTATAGATCCGTCACAAGGTAGTCGAATATCATGTTCGTGACTCGTGGCCGGCGTTGTAGAGCTCGAGTAGCTTGGTGTTCGAGTTCGCTGTTGAAGGTTCGATTCCTGGTGCCATTGAAGTGTGGTTGATGCATGTTAAATCTTTTTGGGTTAAATCCCCACTACGTTCGAACCTGTTTTTAAAGCGATAAAGGGATTTTTCATGACATTTAGTGTCATTAGATTGAAAAGAAAAAATTGTTTTAAAGACATTTTGAAAAAAAATTATTTAAAAAAAATTTTTTTGGCAAAATTAAACAGAATAACCTTTTTTCAAAATGTTCCCCTTTTTTAAAGAAATCTACTAAAATAATAATATTTTGGTTTTTTTTTATAAAAAGTAAAACTTCTGAGAGCTAACTATTTTTTGAAAAAATTTACATTATTTTCGGTTAAAAACCCATTGAAATAATGATCGGCGTTTTTTTTTAAAAATTTCTTCCCCTGTTGTCGAAAAAACTGGAAAAACCCCATTCTAAGTTAATATTTCCCCAAAATTTTTTTGACCCTTTTTTCGAGGTTTTGGACTTTATACAGGCAAAATATTATTAAATAGAAGCATTTTTCACAAAAAAGAATTTTTTTTAAAAAATGGGTCATTCTATTTAATTTTTATCAAAAAATTTTTAAAAAATTTTTATTGTAAAATATTCTTAAAAAAATTTTTAAAACATTTTCTAGTCTAAGTGACACTAAATATCACAAATAGTATCCATTTATACGCTTTTGCAAAATCGCAGTTCCGAACGTAGTCTGATACCTTAAAGTTCTCACTCTGGCGCCGAGTGGAACTTAGAGAAAGAAATCCCGCAGGGGGTCGTTCTCCATTTGATAAAAAAACAAAACTTTTAAGTTTGTTGGCATGCCTTTTGAACCCTTTAAAAAAAAGTGTTAAAAAAAATAAAAATTCAAACTTTTGGCTTTGTTGAATCTTAACTTTATTCCAATAATTTCTTGTTTAATTTTATACATCAACTGCAAATCAGATATTTTTGATAGAGAGATATAAAATTCAGTTCAAGGAACTCAGTAAATCATATACATTTGTTTTTTCGGTCTGTCTTAAAGTGATTTGAAAGTGCTCGTATTAGTGAAAGTTGTACTAAAAGTGTTTTCAAAATTTCGAGTGTGATACGTTTAAATCAGTCATCGCACTGTTCCAGAAAATATTGATAACTCTGGGAAAATCGGACATTTGTTTGTTTATTAATGTGTGAATTATCTCGACGATAAACATATATATAAGGACTTATACTTTAACTATGAGAGTGTTATTTTAATAAATTATAAGTTTAAACTAAAAACGTTTTATTGGACCGAACAAAAAGAAATTCTTAATATATGAATAAAATGATTCAAAAAATTAATGTCATTGGGATAAAAGCGTGGGGTGCTCTATATTAATTTTGTTATAATTTCTTACTAGTTCTATTCCGAAATGCTGAGTTAGTGTAAAAATGTAGTACAAAACACACCCCGTGCTTTTATCCCAATGACATTAATATTTTCTCGTTATAATCATTTTATTCTTATATTAAGAATTATTCTGTTTACTTTTTAGCTCGATTCACTATAAAAGCGTGTTTTTTAGTTTCTTAGAAGTGTAAAAAAATATTTTCTTTTTGTTCGATTTAAATAAAGCCTGTTTTTAGTTTTAAAAATACATTTTTCTTTGTTGAATTTATCATAGTTTGATGTTTGGGGCCAAATTATATGCTGCGGGAATTATTTTTGCTCTTAATGGATATTAGCCGTTGGGCGCGATGCGTTAAATCTGTCAGAGTGAAACGTCCTCCCGTTGGTGTGTTGGTATTTAGAAGGGTGCCAGCTCAGGTGTCGTCCACGTCACTTGACCATGGTTCAAAATTACGTGGTCCGTCGCCAAAAGCCTTCGTGAAGCTGAACAGAGTGCGACGTTAATATTCAATCAATCAATCAATGGATATTAATTAATGGATCTGAAGAATATTTATTCTCTCCGTTAACGGGGCCTCGGATGAGTCCCATATCGTTATATTTCAAAGATTCCGTCTCTATAGATACAGGTCAAACTAATAAAACTTTGTTAAGAAGAAATATTGAATGTCAATCGTATTATCACCTTTTAAACGCATTGCTATAATGTTAATTCGTATCATCACTTCAAAACATATTGCTTTATCAAAATAAAAAAGAATATTTAGCAGTTAGAACATAAATTTATCATCTTTTAAACGTATTTCTATAATGTTATATCGTATCATCACTTCTAAATGTAATGCTTTATAAAAATTTTAAAAAAAATATTTAGGAGTTAGATTATAAATTATTTTTATTCACATGCACGAGTCTTTTTTTTATTTCCATTTTCAGAAAAACCACCCTACCTTTTTTCACATAAAGAACACTTTTTTTTGTTTTATTTTTTATTAACAGAAGCCTATTTTGCGGTTTTAGGGTTGCACCTTAACCTTTTAGTTGCTAAATCTGGAATTAGTCGTCAAATCTAGAAACGATATAATTAATTAGTCGTGAAATCGAGAAACGATGTAATGAATTAGTCGCCAAATCTCGTAAATCCTTAAAAGCCTTAATTATTAAAAAATCTTGTTTAGACATGAAACAAAATTTAAGAAATTTTTGTTTTGTCAGGGGTCCTGAAAAAGTGAAATTTCGAATTAATCTGACCTTTTAAAGTGGGTAAAAATCGGTTCAAAATTCCATTACATACAAGTGAAACTTATAAAGACGTGTTAAGACATCCAAAGAGTTGTGTAACACTTTTTACACAACTACTTCCTGGTTTTAAATGAAAAAAAAATTTAAAAGACAGAAAGAGTTGCATAAATTCTTCTTTTTAATCCTTAGGATTTCAGGTTTTCCTTGTGTAAGTGCTCTGTTATTAACTATAGGTTGCCCATCCAGCTTCTTTGAATATTTCATGACATTGCAAAACTATACATTCCTTTTAGATTTTTGTTATCTTGTGACATAGCCATCTGTCGATAGCTATGACGTGGGTGTTCCGCGTAAGTTAGAGGTGTGGGATTATCGGAAGGATGAGACATTCTATAATTCTTAATATGACTTTTATTAAGAATTGGACTTAAATTATATATAACGAACAAACTTATATTAAGTGAGAATAAACCAAAGTATGCCGATTTATTTAAGTCAGATCACACTACTAGACCACTTATCAAAATATAATTAATTATTTGCCTAATCTCGCTTTCTATATTATACTATCTTTTTGGAATATAATCCTCCCACCTTGGTTGAAGACTCCCTCGATTCTGATACTTGCAGGTAGATTGATGTACTCGTGTACAATTGTTCCTTCTTTTAAATATTATCGAGGGTGGGGTTTCCGTCTTTCTTGAGTAGGCCTCACACTCAATTCCAACTGTTCACACTAAGCTTTCTTAAGATTGCCATTTTTCTCATTAAATTTTCTATCCTTTTAAAGGATATCTTATTTGCATTGTTGCTTCGTTTTTCCTCTTGGAATTGGGTTGGAAAAGTTTTGCCATTAATCGTGGCCGTCAAAGAACGTAGGAGTTATGTTAGAAGAAGAACGCGAGAGATGTCACAATCTGAGCCCTAGTATTAAGTCTTCCATTGTTTTGGAAACTATTCTTAAAGCCCTCGTCTATTGCTTTAAAATGGACAGGACTATAATTTCTAAAACAGAAGTATATTTATCATTTACATTCCAGCAACCCCCGAAGACGATTTCATCGAACCCCATTCTTATATACACATTTAAGTTGTGACGGGCTCACGCGTCTTTTCTTTAACATAACCCTGGGGTTTTTTAGGGCCAAGATTGGGGGAACCTTTTCCAACCAAAACTAAGGGAAAAAAGGGAACAAGAAATGCAAATAAAATTTTTT
>BMAV01011261.1:0-15697 GCA_019973955.1 Trichonephila inaurata madagascariensis
TATCATCATTGTGCAAAATTCTATTTTGAATAAATTTGAATTAGTCATAAAGAATAATATCTTTACTTAAATCTTGAGTTTAATATGCTTGATAAGTATTAAGCAACTGAAATTCAAAATTTATCAATGGTACTTGGGGAAAAAACCGCAATGAAGTTTAATTTGTTAAAACTTGATTCACGATTTTAAAAAAAGCTTTTTAACATGATATTAGGAAAATGAGGGCTAATTAAAACTTGATCACTGACAATTTATCTTTGTAATCAAATAATTTTAATGTATAAATAAGTAAAACTAAGTGCTGTACGCGAATAACATCATACTTGAGATCAATTAAAAATGCAATGAGCAAAATGATGTTTATCATTGGCTTGTGCATTTGTAAATAAATTATAGAAGTAATTCACACACATAAATGATAATAAGTAATAGTGTTGATAGTTTTTTATTTAATTTTAAAACACATTACACTATTGGTGATATTTCCCGAAGTTGCTAAAGTATTGTGATTATAATACAATATTTTTAGGGAAATTGAAAAGTTATTAGATGCTTTAAATCTGATTTAATTACGTTAAGCAAGCATTCATTTCATCCTTATATTTCTGAATTAATATAGTAAAATTTCGAATCGAAATAAAGCATAATTTTGAAAAATGAATATCAAAATTTACAAGCAGAATAAGTTTTGGGATATTATAACACTCTCCAATAAAAATAATTTACTTTTTCTAAAATTAATGAAACGATCAACTTGATAATAACAAAAGCAACTTTTAAAAATGAAAATATGTTTCCTGAAACGTACTAAATGTATAATTATCTCGATAACTTTTACAGAATTGATTTCAAAACATTTTCCAAAAAAGATAAGCTTGTAAAGGCTAGAATTCAACTAATTAAATTTTTAATAACTTTTTAATTATGTTTAAATTAAAAAACCCCGAGTCTGTTATTATTATCATACGATAGGAACAACAATTAGTTTCGTATTTTATGTATATTGCTCATCTTGTACTCAATTCTAGGCTCACGTGATCAATAAAACCACCAAGAGGATAATAAAATTCCGTTTCATTCATAAAATACCTTAAACCTGGAAGTAAAACTGAATTTCCATTGAAAAAACGCGCAAAAACTACCGTGTTTCCATGGTTACGGGTAGACTAATGTGGAGGATAGAAAACTTACGAATCTGAGCGGCGTTTTCCCCTGGCGGCGAACGAAGTTGTCATCTTCTCAACTGACCCGTTGCTTTTTAACAGCCTGATCACGACATGCGTTCTGGCAACACTGCTTGAATGTACCTGCGGACGCCATGCCTCTTCGTGTGACGTCAGGACTCTACGTCACAGCTTGGCAATCTGTAAACCGCGTGCGCTCTGGAAATAAACTCCCGCTATCCAATGATGGAATTTCGTAGCCCCCTTCCTCTCCGTAACTCATTGTTTTCGTTTGTTTCTAGACCTCGTTTTTGTTTGTCAGCGCGACCACAGTGAGACACAATTATATGCCTAAAGTGCAAGAGTTTGATAATGTAGGAGAGCCAAATAAAGTTTTGTGTATAGGAATAAATAACATAGTTCTCTTATTCGAACAATAGCTTTATTTAATTAAAATCTGAATCATCAGCAATATAAGAGAAAGAAAATTAATTCAACAAATAAGAGAAAAGCATTTTGTTTTAAAAAAAAATGTGAGAAAAAACAAGAAAAATAAGAATTGCTTATATGTTTACCTTCTGAATTTGATGCACACAATTTAAATTCGAAACAAATTATTTTAAAGGAAAACACAAATATATATTTTCAATATTTGAAAGAGAAGTAATAAATAGTTTCTACATATTTTGGGGCAATGAAAGTACAAAAAAATTGTGTTACAACTTTTTGTTATGGTTTTAAAATCGCATTCCCAACTCTTTCTTATACTGTAGATATGTTCATCAGAAAACCGTATAAAAAATACATGTGACTTATGGAAAATTTGGGGATATGTTCTACAACTTTAAAAAATCGTGTAAGATGAAAATTCTCTAAATATTGTCCCACCAAACCCTGAAAAAAAGTTAAAATGAAATACATTTTACATATTTATAAAACAAAAGCAATTCATTTTTGTAACAAAAAAAGATTAGTATACAGTGAAAATTCTGTCTAGTACGAAATACGAACACCATATAAATTTCAAATTGAAGTTAGAAACAAAACCACTAACAACTAACTCATTGCTAATTGATAACAAGTGTGCGCGTTTATTACGAACTGGATCAAAAATTCTATCATCAGTAAATCTGGCAGATATGTTCAGCACAGCTGTTGGTTTTGAGTCAAATGAAGAATTTCGTTCGTTCTGAACGGCCTCTTTTGATTTTTATTGTTACAAAATCAGTTATTAGCGGCTGTTTTTTGGTTTCTCAAGTTGCTTCAAGTTGATATCCTGCTACACAAAACTTATGATTACATTGAAATTCTAATGCCCGCTCTATGTCAGGATCATGAAGAAGAAAATATTCTTCTATACTTAAAGCAAATTTCAATCCCTCGCGAATTAAATCAGCTGTTAATAACTGAACTTCACCTTCGACTTTGTCATTTTCGACGTCTTTATCTACTGTCACTCCTCTTCTCTCATAAGCTGCCGAAAATTCGATCATATTGTCCTTAGCCAAAGAGCATGAATCCCCAAATTATTTAGAGATTCGTACTAGAACAAAAATTCGTGTAAAAAAAATCGTTAAGTTCGTGTTCCGTGTTATTTCAAAGTCGTGTAAAAAAAGATCGTGTAAAAAAAGAGTTGGGTGTATAGATAAAATGAACTCTCCTCAAAGTTTTAGAAAGAAATGAGAACGAATTTTTTTCTTTCTTTTAAAAAGAGCTAAATGCCCAAATTATTTCTAAGAGCATCGCATAAGAAATTATTTGTTTAAAAATACTGCAGTTCTGAAAATTTATTTCTTAAGGTTCTAAAGGTCTTTTAATAAAACTCCTCTGAGAAAAGGCAAGAAATAACTAATTTGCTAATGGAAAAAATTATTATTGTTTTATTTTTTAATAAAAGAAAGTAAATTTGGTCTCATATATAAATAATACAACAAAACTCAGGAGCAAAATTAAAGTTCATATGAAATAGGATGAAAAGTTATATTGTTTCAAGTAATGCACATTTTCATTCTTTTTCCAGCACACAGCCGTTTAAAATAAAGAAACTAACTAGTTAGAATGTGTTGATTTGATTTTAATTTGCATCACATTTTGAAGCAGCAGGGAGGCTAGTGACGCATACACAGTCAAGTTGTGATGGGTCCTATTTGCGCCCTTTTGTTAATCCTTTTGGGGAAATGCTTCTTTTACTGTTGTTTCAGTTTAAAACCACCTTGATTTTATGCTAATTTGAGTTCTATTTAAACCCTGGCAATGGGTGTGTTAGAGTTAGTCATTGCGTTATTACTAAAGTGAGATTAGAGAATTGCCTTTCGGAAATTTTGGTGTAAAAGAGAAAAAAATTTCAAATTGGAACACAGCCGACCCAGGAAAGATCAGATGAGTGCTCTTCTATCGAATCCAAATCAGATAAGTGTTTAGTTAATTATCTTAAGAGCTTAAGATTGTGATCTAAATTAATTGTTCCCTCGGTTTACAATCCTTGATTGATCATAAAATGGGGTTTCTGAAATAAAAGTGATTTTTTTTAAAACCAATTTTCGCTGTTTTTGGAGACAAAAAAACACATGGGGCCCTTTAAAACCCTCTATGACAAAGTGACATGGATAACTCCTGAGCTGGCCCTCTTTTTTAACCGAACATGTCCCCCGGGGGCCCCAAAGCCCCAAAAAGTTTTTAACGGCATTAGCTTTTTAAACACGGAGGGTCTTTAGTGGCGCTCAGACTTGAACCCGTGACTCGACATCGCTGGTTACGAGTTGGTGACCATGATCCCTCCTCTACCGTCGGTACCTCGTTTAGAATGAGAGTGCAAATCAAAGTTCTCATAGAAATCAAATTCTCAAAATACAAATATTATGTCAAGATTCGATTTGGTAGTCGGTTTTATATGATAAACAAAAAGACTGGTAATAAGTGCTTAGTAAAGATATAGAATCTTTAGGTTTTTAGGGGATGGGCCCTTTTTCGCCCCCTTTCTCCCAACCTTTTTTGGGGATACTTTTTACTTTTGTTTGTTTTTAAACCCCCTTCCGTACAGATAACTTGATTTCATGCTAATTTGAGTGCTATTTAAACCCTTACAAAGCGAGTGTTAGACGTTAGGCTGCTATAGTAGAAAAATTTGCAAATTTTAATTTTTTTAAAGTTTTGGTGAACGGAGAAGAAGCTTCAGACAGGAATATACAGTTGACCCGAGTGAAATTGTTGTTGACGAGTGTTGCGTTTCATTGTATCTCTCAGTTAAGTGCTTAATTGTTTGTCTTAAGAGTTTAAGGTAGCCAATTGATTTGACTGCTCCTTCGTTTTAAAATCTTGTTTGATAGCAAATTGACTGAACCAAAATAAACTTAGTTACTTTTATAACAATTTCTGTTCCTTTGGAGTCCAAAACTTCATCTGCGGTATTAGAGTCACGACAGTTTTCAGATAAATAAGAGCCAATGTTTTTATTCTAAAGAGTTTCAAATCACCATACGGTAAAATTTTATATTCTCTAGAGCTTCCGAAGAAGTATAATTCAAACATTACATTATTTAAGTGTGATAAAAAAATACGTAAAGCAGAAAATTATATTTACATCTACAATAAACAATTGTATTCTCAGTTCAAGTTTTCAACTTTGTTTTGTAAGTACAAGAACGGTTTCTAATAAAAATGTCAAGAGCTTAATTGTCGCATTCAGTAAAACAAAGCAAGTAAAGCTTTTCTGTGGTGATTTTAAACAAAAAAACATGAAGACTTTTTTTGTGTTTAAATCGTCGTTCCATATGTTAGTAGCTATTGCGTAGTATGCTATAAAGCATAAATAAAACAAAAATCTTACAGAAAAATTTCTTCAGAAATATTTTACGCTGATATTTTCAGAAAACAATAAAGTTATTGTACAAAAGCGTGTAAAATGACATAACATTTTTATTCTTTGCTCTGTCAGTCTTTTTTATTTTTCTTTTCTAGGAGTAATTGTATGTATTTTCTTCTTTCACCGGATTGAAATGCGTGAAAATCCAAAAGACACGTACTCGTGATTCTCAGTTTTTTTTTCATTTGATTTATCAACTGTAGAAATGCTTAGCACATTAGTACACAATAATCTGTTGCACATCTGTTTGGGTAAACATTCTAATATTCGTTTTTTTTCACAGAGTTTTTAAAAGTTTTAAGTACACCATCGCTTTTTTTTTTCAATTTTTAAGAATTGAAAATTCCGGATGCTTAATTTTGGCTTATAATTACACAAATTGTATTAATAATATGTGCCCAAAACTCTGAGTTATAAACCTGTTGAAAATCTCAATGCCTTGTTCTTTTATTCTGATAACAAATCCAGCTTCTGCTTAAAACCGTTTGGGTGGAAAATTTTATAAATTTCTTTCTAAAAAAGAGTTTTTAAAAAGGTTCCTTTAATAAAAAAGAAAAGAAACTTTTTTTAAAAACCTTTGAAGGGAATTTTAAATTTTTTTTTTCGTTATTATTGGGGGTAGTAAAATTTGTAAAAACAAAAAATTTTTGCCCGAATTACCTTCAATAGAATGAAACTTCCCTCACATTTCCTGATTTCTGGGGGCGGGGGAATGTTTCTAACATCTTGCCTGGATAAAAAAAAAAAAAATAATAATCAAAATTCTTCAATGTTTTACAACAGCTGTTTATAAAAATCAAAGCTTATTTTAATCACTTTAATTAGTTATTTTTATTCTAGGAGTACACTTTGACATAAGTGAGTGATTTATTAACGTTTCACCATAAAACAACAGAAAAGCTATTGGTGACGGACCTCATAATTTTGAGCCACGGTCTAGTGATGAGGTTGTGTGAAACCTGAGCTGGTACATCCTTCTCCAGTCTACCACACCACTCGAACTAGAGGACCTTGTACGATGGAGCCTCGAGTTTGTTACAAAGCCATAAGGCTACCTGGCCTTAGTAGGACCTTCAACCTCAACAAATTTAACGTTCATCATACTCCCTACAGAGCGGGTCTTCAATGGAACTACGGCTCGAATGTATGGACTAGTAACCATGACCACTAGGCTACTATGGCCACATACTACAGTACAATATTTGTTTTAAACTTTTATATATATACATTGCTAGTCACACAAAATGCAACACCCTGAAGGAAGCATTCAAGCCACGTGAAATTTAAATCATGCTTTGGCGGTGATGAAATATCAAATCATTAGCTTTATCGCTCAGACACACATCACGGGCGCCTGTAGTGCCACCTATAAGGACTATATAAGAGGAGAACCGTTTGGAGATTTGAAGTACGGCAATTATTTTTCGTGCATCTTTTTTTTTGCTTAAGCTGTTTACCTATGCCTTGTAGAAGCCATCAAGTGTCTTTTGACCAATTTTCTGAATTTGACCCAGGAATAATAGTAGCCTATAGGTGTTGCGGCTATCTTTCAGAGAAATCGCTCAACGTGTTGGACGAAACCAAGCAACTGTGAGGGGTATATGTCATCGCTGGATGCAGGAAGAAACAACGGACCGACAGGGCCGATCGCACTCACATCGTTGCATCACTGCCCGTGATGGCAGGCGTATTTTGCGCATGGCAGTGATGGATCGCGCAACCACATCAAAACCATAGCACAACAGATTCAGTCTGTTACGCATCATTCAGTGTCCTATCTTTACTTTCGATGCCGTTTGCAGCAAAATGATATGTCCGAAATGTATCCATTGCTTGCTTACCCTTGACTGGGAACCATAGGCATTTGCGCCAAAAATGGTATGATGAACGGCAGACATGGGCAACGGGATGGAACAACATTGTGTTTACTGGCGAATCCGCTTCTTCCTGAAACGTCACGATGGTCGGATTCGAGTTAGAAGACACCGTGGTGAGAGGCTGCTGAACTGTTGCGTTTTGCCTCGCCATACTGGTCCTACATCCGGTATCATGGTTTGGGGTGGTATTGGAGTTCACTGCCGTACTCGTCTATTACTCATTGCAGTTACACTGAAAAGTCAGCTCTACATCTCTGAGGTGTTGGAGCCCGTGGTCCTCCCATACATTCAGCGCTTGCAATCAGCCATATTCCAACAGGATAATACGCGACCACACGTGACACTCAATGTCCAAGAGTTCTTTACCCATCAGATTGAATTGCTTCCTTGGCCTGCTTGTTCTCCATCTATCGCCAATCGAAAACGTGTGACATGCTTTCACAATGACTGGCCCGGATACACCACACGCTTATACACCACATCAACTTTTGCAACATGTGGAAACGGTATGGACTTCTGTACCCCAAGGATACACCCAACGCCTCTTTGATTCTATGCCGAGGGTGTTGCAGCGGTTATAACAAAAATGGCGGCTACACTAATAACCGATTTCGTCATCATCCACAAGTCATAAGAGGCTGCAATTTTAACCATTTGATCTTTGTATAACATAATCTGCCAAATAAATTTCGATGTGATATCTCTGGTCCTTCTTCGTGTTGCATTTGTGTGGCCAGCTGTGCACATATATATTTATGTAAGTGGTAGTGTATCAATATTTGTTGAAATCGTATGACATTTGAAACAAAAAAAAGTATTTTTAGAGATGTTTTTTTAATTAATATTTATATTATATTGGTTATTTTATATGCCTTAAAACTGAATACGGCAAGTATGTGAAATACATTTAACATATTCAGCCTATCGGTACACACATTTGAGTCTGAAAATAATCATCTAAAGAACTTACGTTATAGAAGATTACTCTTGGTTCTAGAAAGTGTCAAATTCATCTTAATTTTTTTATTGAAATCTTTAAATAAAATTGAGAAATATTATAGCCTTAAAATATTTTTCGTTCTTAAAAATGTCTATCTCAGTCTTCCATCAAGTCTCAAAAAACTTGTATTTTATGCTTTTTTTAAATTTCTATACCTGAAAAATCAAATATTAATAGAATTTTTAAAGATAAACAAACATATGCTTTACAAGTTCCAAGCTCTGGGTTCTGTTCCTATTTGTGTGATACTAATAGTATGCATAATTCTATAATAAGGTTTTGTCGAAATCAATCTTAGTAAGTACTTTTTGGAGATAAAGAGTTTCTATAAGGATCTGAGGCTGAGCAATAAAATGCTTTTCACAAAATCCCTCCATTTCCTTAAAAAGAACGAAAAGTGAAATCACTACTTATAAAGTCATTATATATTGGTAAATATATAATGACTTACGCTTTATAATTAATTCAATACATCTGGAGCCGCCCACCCAGTATGGTGGTTATGACACTCGGGTCTGAGTTCGAATCCCGAGTAAGGCGTGGATGAATCTTTGGGAAAAGAAATCGGACGCGTTCGCTGAAATGGATTCCCGTCTCGAAAAGAAAGCAGCGTACCTCTTCTGTTCTTTGCTGGGATCATCGTTTGTAATAAAATCTGTATTCTTCTGTGATTGTGTATATGTTTCTGTTCATCTATCTCACGTCTTTCGCATGTAACCTAGTAATAAACACACGACAACAAAACAATACATTTGAAAAAAACGCTCCCTTGAAATTTAAAATTCCATACCATTGAATTAACTGTAATTTGCTAATGATGGTTAAGCTTCAGTTTTCATTAATTAAGCCATTTTAAGGATTTCCCAAGGAACCAATAGCTAAAACCGTATATTCAAATTTAATTGTTTCGTTAAAGGAATTCACATGAGGGATGGTTGAGGAAATAACTGAATCTGAAATATGTTTTGAAAAAAGATCTTTAAAAATTAAAAAAATTAATTAATAGAAACAACATACTAAGCTACTGAGATCCGAGTAATTATTTGTTGCATTTGAAACCTAATGGATCTTTATCTTGAATGAATTTATTTCGAATAGAAAAAATATATCTTAAAATAGGTATTTGGATTTGAAATATTATCACTTACGTTATTCCCACATAGAAGGATAAACAAATTAGTATATATGTTATAGAATATGCATATACTATATCATAATCTTAACCCGCGGTCACTCGCGCCTGTTTTTGCTACCGTCGTTACGCGGGATTTTTAGAAACACTCCAAACTTTTATACGTGTATTTAATTATAGAATAAAAATTAAGTCATATGATACATATTTATAAAGTAAAAGATGTAATATACAAATAAAAATTATTAAATTTATTGCATACAAATGGACTATCTCTCATTAATTTAAACTAAACATACAAAATTTTCATTTTAAAACACATAATTTTATATTTTTTCATAAACCAGTATATATATAAAACGTATATACCAGTAATAAATATACTTTATAATTAATGAGATAATGATAGTAGAAAGTAGAAAAATAATATTTTAATCATTTTCCAAACATTCAGAGCAGACTGTATACAATGCTCAACTTCTCGCGGGAGTTCTCAGCCCCCCCAGATAAACTTTTGAAGGTCATTACATTCCAATCGTTCGAGAAAGAAGGATTACATCAGGCTTGTAGCTTCAATGACCTAAAATGTGCAGCTACAGAAAAAATCGTGGTTCTGCGCATTCTTTTTAGAACCCTGGAAGGATTTTATTGTTGCTGGGGTGCACAGAATACCCCGCGAGTGATCGCGGGTTAAATGAATATAATTTCAGTATGTTTAAAAAACACTAAAAGCAGAGCAGAAATATTTTGTTCCAATCCTAGCAACTATTCATTTATTTAATGATTTATTTAGAAAAAGCATTGTTTTTACAAAAAATACTCAAAAGTCCTAAAACGAATGATCAAATGCAAATATTACCACAAATCTCCAATCCTTTTTATTGGCAAGCGGTATAAAGGCAATTTAAAAGTGTAGTTTTATGCAATTGTGCATATTTAAATTCCTTAATAACAACAACAATTTTTAAAAAATGAATTTGCTCCCTTTACTATATTTGAGTGAATGGTGGGGTGTGATTTTCCACGTTCACAAAAAAACTGCACAAAGGGTGGCAACGGACTTCGTAATTTTAACCATGGCCCAAGTGACGGGGATGACACCTGGTGGCACCCCTATCCAATTTCCCCTTTCTCACCAACGGGAGGACGTTTGACCCTCACATATCTAACTTTAAATCCCCCCTCTGGCGTGTTTTCCCAACGGTACTAGTAAATTCATGACAGACCTGTCATGAAACGTTCATTATTATGTCTTGAACGTGATTCATGTAATTAAAATGTACAAAAAAGATGAATATTTTTTTAAAAAATAAGCAAAAATTTTTAATATTCTTACATAATTTTCATTTTTTAAATGACAGTTTTTTTTTTTCTGAAGGAAAAAGGCAAAAAGCTTTATGTTTTTTACATGCATGTATTTTTTAAAATACAGTCGGACCTCTATTTTAACAAGTCCTAAATGGGGGAAAAAAAAGTTCTTTAAAATTTGGAAAATTTGTTTTAAAGGGGTTCACCCTTTTTAATATACTTTATAAACCACATAAAAAAAATTTTAAATTCATAAACACTATCATTAAAAAGTAATTATTCCCCCTTTTTTTAAAATTAATATAGTTTATCTTTATATCTTACCCATCAAAAAAAAAAAAAAATTTTTCAAAAAAAAAAAAAAAGAATGTCGAAGAATTCATTCCTTATTTTTCAATTTTGGAAAAAAATTTTTTTATATTTAAAAATTAATTTTTAAGGACATTTTCTAATTTAAAACATACGGGAAAAATTTAAACATACATTATTTTATAAAAGGGGGAACCCCGGGGACAGGGAAAACTCCACTGAGGGTAAAAAAGGGGCTATCGAAGATGTTTCTAGTGAACTGGGCAATGGGGGGTTGGGGGGTTGCCCCTTCTTGGAAAAACGCCCAGAACTCTATTCTCCCCCGGTGAGTTAGGACCCAATAAAACCATTTCAAGATTTATGACCACCAAAAAATGTTTAAAGAGAAATAACTTAAAATTTTTTTTCAAAAATATTTTTAAAAAAGGGGAAAAAGAAAAATTGAATCACAAAAAAAAAAGGGTTGTTATATAAAAAAATCCCTTTACCAAGAGATTTTTAAAAGAAAATCGTGAAATGTTCAAGGTTCCAGGAAAAAGTTCGCTATATAGAAAAATTCGCAATATAGAGGTTCGTTATATAGAAGTTCGACTGTATATATGTCATTAAACTACTCTTAATTTCTCAATTATTACTTTTAAAACTACTTTTCTAACTATCTTTTGCTATCTGTATTTTGTACCTGCATGTTTTCCTAAAAATCAAGTCCTATTATTCATATATTACATTGTGAAAATTATAAAATTTGTTAGAAAACCCCGCTCAGGGAATACATGGACACAGACTTTTTTTTTTTTTTGGGTTTGTTTTCTTTTTTTTAAAAGGGGCAATTTAAAACATAACAGATTTTTCTTTACTGGTTTAATTTGAATTACCAAAGAAAATTTTTTTTTTAAATAATATTAATTTTTTTTTAATTTTCCCAAACCCAAAATTTTTAAAAACCCCAAGATTTCAGAAAAATTTATTTTGGAATTTAGTCCACAGGTTTTTTTGGTGGGGGGTTTTTTTTTTTTAAATCCGGGGGGCCTAATTTTTTAAAAAAAAAATCTTAATACATTTTTTAAAATCAAAATTACGTAATTAAATCAATAGAAACTATATATAGTATACTGAATTCCAAAATAGCACCCTAAACAAATTGATGTTGGGTGAATCATTATGTAATGTGTATCTCTTGAAATTAATACTTCCTCAGAGCTCACATTTATTATGCATGTTTAAATTTCAAAAGATGAGTAATTGCTATTTATCTTAACATTCTTAGTGCCCTCAAAGTTATTTTTGAAGCCAAAATGATACCATACATCAAGTGTATGACATAACAAACATTTATTATTTTTTTAGAAAAACACTTGTCTTAACGATACAAGCGTATTATTAATAATAATGGTTAAAGTTATTTTTTATGTTGCCATAATCAAGTTTAGAAAAAATAAACAATTACTTTATTATCTTGTTTGTCATGAAAATAATACTACGAGCTTAAATATTTGCAGAGGAAAATTTTTTCGTTGTTAACAGTTTTTTTCCATATATTTTAAAGAAATATAGCTATCCATTATTTATGATGGAGGAAATGATAAATTATACGCATTTTTATGTGTCATTGTACACAAAGTAAAATTTTATTGTGATATATTATATTACCTCAAAGATTGTTGAAGACATTTTAATGTACTAAAAATAGTTATTTCCAATATTAATTATTTATAATTCGCTTTATATAATATTTTCACTATATATATTGTTTTTCAATACCTGAATATTAAATTTAGGTTGAACTAATAATTTCTCGTTTACAATTGGAAGTTATGTTATTAGCAATGTGCAGGACAGTTGTTGCCGATTTCGGAAAAACTTCTATGAAAAAAAAATATGTAAACTTTTTATTGAGTTTCTCTTCACTTACATTTATTTTTTTGTTGAATAAATGTGTTTAAAACTTAGAATTAAACCATTGTGACAAGTAGCTCAAAATTTAGTTTGTTTAGAAATGTATTATAGAATGCAAATGACATACTGTTTTACAGAATCGTAACTTAGACTTATGCAACTGTAAAATAACTTTCAATAACACTACACAATCCTAATTCATTTAAGGTAATTATTTGATTGAAGGAGTTTGAATTCTTGTTAAAGAGAGATTTTAGATTACTTATTCCTAACTTTTACAATTTTTTAAAATTTTCTCTTTAATCATGAAGTGGAAATAATTGAAATACAAAATGAATAGAAAATAATACCTTAGTTCTTTTTAGGAAAGAAAGAACTACTTGAAAAGTTTAATTTTTTCTTTCAGAAGATGCTAAGCTACTGCTATTTTAATCAAAGGTATTTTTTAATCGTTTAAAAAAATGTAGAATTTTTCCACACGGAATTCTTGTTTTGAAGTAACGGCTAGTCATTCGAATTGAAATACAAATTGAATAGAAAATATTACCTCCAAAACTTTCAGGGAAAAAAATACTTGAAAAATTAAGTTTTTTCTTTCAGAAGATGTTAAGCTACTACTATTTTAATGAAATGTATTTTTTGCCGTTTAAAAAAAATGTAGAATTTTTCCACACAAAATTCTTGTTTTGAATTTAGGGCTTTCAACGAACAGAAAAATAGTTTATTTCATAGAATTTTGTGAGAAATATATTATTTTTGAAGGTATAAAAGCTATATTGATTTTTTTATTTCATCTACCTAAGTAAACCAATTTTAACAATACAATGCTAAATACACAATATATAGAACTTAATTTTGAATCATTGAAGTTTTCTTTTAAATTATGTAGAAACACTCTAAATGAACCACATACTAATCTAAAAAACATTTGTTTAAGCAAAATATTTTAACAATCATTGAAGTAATAATTTTTGAATTCTAGCTATAGCGGCTTTAGTGAAAATTTGAAATTACTTTGAATACTACATACGGATTAAAAAATAAGCCAATAATATAAGGAAAATTCACCAAATATTTAGAATAAATAATTATAAAATATACAATGGAAGTGTAAGCATAATAGATAAGTAAAAGTATTTCTAATTGCTTTGAAATTAGTTCCATTTTAGTAGGATATAAAAATAAATGAAACTGAGATATAATCATATTTTGTTTTCAGCGAAAAATTTAATTAACTTTTGCTCATCTACACATTTACTAATTAATAACGTTGAGTTCGTTTCTCGGGTGAATTATTTAATTAAGTATGCGAAATTATGTTAAATATAATTAAGTATATCATCAAAATTTACTTTTTTAAACATGATTATTTGAATGCACAATGAAAGCTTATTTAGTTTGCTTTCAGAGTTTCACGGTAAAATTTCCTTCAGCACAAAATGAAGATAACCGATAAGGGAAAATACGAGCCTTGTTAAATTATGAATACAGACGCATATTTTCATATCTAAGCTATTCAAAGAGAGTAAATACTTTTATTTAGTATTCTAGCCGCAGCACACATATATTCACTTTGGGAATACTTCACCCCAGGAGTCACGTACTGTGTTATAGTTATAGCAATGGAGGCTTAATTAATTTGTTTCACAATTTGTATTACTTGGATGTACTTCTTTTTGATTAAATTATATCTGGAATAGATAATCACAATGAAGAAATGAATTGTTTGTATTAATTTCTAAAATGTAACTAATTTAACAAATTAATTACTCTAAGGTAACAAAGTTAAAATAATGCATATCAACAAACAGTACACTAATTTATTTATGTTTCCTATACATAGTTTCAAAAAGACACAGATATCATGTATATTAGTTGGAAGTGAAATAATAAAATCCAATTTTTTTATGAACTTCTCAGGTTTACAACATTTGTTTTTTTTTATTTCTGTGCCGAAAAATAGGTAATTTATATAAAACAGGAATTCAATGGGATAAAAACATGATGGTGAAGTAGGCTGAACTTTTAATTTCGAAGAGATAAAATTACGATTATATCCCGTTAGGAGGGCAACTAACAATTACTTATTTATGCGAAGTCCTGGAAGGTCAGAACCATTACAAATTAAAAAAAGTTTTTTAGATGAAATTAACTGGAATTTTTACACCCACACACACAAACATATATATATTTCTATTTATGTGTGTGTGTAATGTATAATATATAGAGAGAAAAATGAAGAGTAAACTTTAAAATTAGTTTACTCGAATGAGATATCATGTAGTTGAACTTACTTTCTCTTGATCAATGGTCAGGATTAATTTTAAGTCAAGTTAAGGTGGTGTTGTTGTCGTATGTTTTATCCTGTGGAATACATATGAAAGACGAGAGATGGAAGAACAAAAACATACAATACAAACACAGAAGAATATACACTTTTTTATTACAAACGATGATTCCAGCATAGAACAAAAGGGGTGTGCTGCTTTCTATTTGAGACGGAAAACCATTTCAGGCGACTTTTCCCCCCGAAGAAATATCCATGCCTTATTCGGGATTCGAACCCTAGCCCACTCGGTTACAAGCCGAGGGTCGTATGCACACTACTGGCTGGGTGGCTCAAGTTAAGGTGATTTTTTTCAAATATAATTTCAATAATTATGATTGGTTCAGTTTTTAGTATTAAAAAAAATCAACTTTTATTTGTAAAACCAGTCAACTGTAAGTTCCTGAAGTTGTTTAATCGAATATAGAAGTAGCTGAATTGGATTACATTTTTTATTTTAGTATATAATTGCATTTCTCTATGCATTCTTGAAAGAGAAAGGGTATTCACATACTTATAACTTTTTAATACTTAACCCCTTGTGTACCAGACATAGCTTTTCTAGTATCCCCCCGGATTTCTGGAGATACTTACCTTGTCGTTACAAGGCACATTACATTTTTCCCTTTGACGCTGACTAAGGCGCACATTCATTTGTGTTTTGTTTCGCTTTCTAAAGTTTGTAAAACAATTTTTGTTGTTTATTTTTACTTTTTCTTGCCAGTATGGCATTGGATTTTAAGGAAAATAAATGAAAATATTTGCCGGAAGCCGATGAATACGGCGGTGATTCTGATACAGATTTATCTATTTCAGATGAAGAA
>BMAV01011261.1:17914-31909 GCA_019973955.1 Trichonephila inaurata madagascariensis
CTTATAACTTTACTGTATCTCCTTGAAAATAATGTCAAGATGCTTGAAAATACCTATTAGTTTTTGCTCCAAAAATTCATTACGGCTTATTTTCGGGAAACATGTTATTTATTCATGATTAATCATCTTTTCTCAAGGCAATACAACTAATTATAAATTAGATAATTTTTAAATATTAATGGGTTATATATATATAATTCCTTTGACCGGGTATGGGTTTTAATGGTTGTACTAAATGCATTATCTAGATTAGGTTAATTGGAACTTCTTTTAGGAGTATTCTTTAAAACATAGAGTATAAATTATCTTGAATATACAGGGTGAGATCAATGAACAATAGTGTATTTCCATTGTGATTGAAATCGAAGCATGGCGATAATGACAGAGAAGAATTTTTGCATATTAGAGTATACAATGATTTTTCAGTTATTTCATTGCAACGTGCACTTATAACTACGGAAAAGAAGTAACTTTCAACAAGAGCATTCTGCGATGCTATCATCAATTTAAGGAAACAGATTGCTTATGTAAAAAGAAAAGCAGTGGCTGGCCAAGCGTCTCGGAAGAAACTGCGGAGAGTGTGAGGAAGAGATTTGTTGGAAATCCACAGAAGTCTACGAGAATTGCCGCCTATGAACTTGGGATTCCGGAAAAATTAAATTTCAAGCTGTATCATTTGTTATTGTTCCAATAAATAACAGAGGAGGACAAGTAACAGCGTTACAAACCATTGATAGAGTGATGATTTAAAATGAATGGAACAAACCGGATAATAGATTGTACGTATGCCGCATAACAAGAGGGTCACACATCCAACATTTGTTACAGAAAAAAAAAGTGTATTTTTCTTTACATTCATGTATTACTTATAGTAACATGTGCAGTAGTTTCGATAATATGCTTTTTTAAAATCGGGTCCATCATTTATACTCTCCCTGTATTTACGTTTTATATCAATAAAACTTATAAAAACTGATTAAGTTTCGGTAAATTCACCATAAGAATCATTTACAAATACGGTAAATTATCCTGCAATCTGAATTTACAATTAGCTTCAGAAATACGAGTAAATCAATGGTATCAAGATATTATTAATATAAAATGCAAGAAATTCTTCCATATTTTTATGCGAAACTTTTAGTTTTCCATTAAATCTATAAAAAACACTTTTTAAATTAAAATTTCCCAAAAATATATAATTATTACTGAGTCCAGGCAGGGGGATATATTTCAATTTTATTTCTGAGTAAAGGTCGCTTCGAGCTCAGAAAAAACTTAGACTAGGAACTCAAAAGCTATTTTATTCGCTCGAAGCAGCCTTTCGCAACAGTGGTTCAGATGCACCTCAGGAGTTCATAGAACCTTTCAGATATCTATCAGAGAAAAATTGTATTTCGGTGGCCTATAATATGAACAATGAGATTCATGACAAAATACAATTAATGCAATAATTTAATATTAATAAAATAAAATGCGCTAAGAAAGTCGAGAGATTAGTAGTTAGAAGATACTTGAATTTCAGGAATCCTCATTACTTAACATTTTCCCGATTAAGAGAAACCTTTTCCCTCATTTTTTATACAGGATGTCAAAATAGAACGTATGCCGAACGCAATTGCGCAACCGAGTACCTTTGGGGGGGGGGGGGGGGAGAACTGTTCAGTCAATTGTCCCGCCAATGATAAAACATTGGAGGACTGTATTTTTATTCTTATTACTTATTTCAGTTAATTGTGTCGTGTAATATTACATTAACGAGTTTTCCCTCGTGTTTTATGTTATTCAGTAAATATAATTTTGTGCAATAATAAAGTATATTTGAACAAACAAAAGCAAATGCCAGATAAAACTGTACATTAATCCAAATTGAATTTATACTTTGATAAAAAAAAACTACACATTATTACGAATTTTTCGTAAGATTTACAGTTTTATACTAATACTTACTCTTAGCAACCTTATGATCCCTTAAGGGCATACGAAACAAAATTTCTGTTCATTGAAAATTCTTGAAGAAGAAATGCTAAAATGTACTTCGTTATTTTTCCATTATCTTATCCTGTGAAACGTGGCTTTAATCACATTTATGTATGCCACAGTTCTTAACAAAACATCTCGATTGACTTGATATAGTAAGAAGAGATGATTTTTTTCAGACTCTCACAAAATTTGAGCCAGATATTAATGCAGTAATATTATACCACGCATTCACAAGGATCTCATTTGTAAAGTCTACCTATTTAATAAGCATGGGGAAAAATGTAAGTATTGTTTGAAAAAGGAAATTGATTTTGAGCTGAATGAAAGAAACAGAATTGCCAGAAGATAACGTAATCATACAGAATTAATAGTAAATTGTTGATTTTGAATTACGTCACATTCTGAACGACGAGTAATATTGGGGATGGACCTCGTATTTTTAAACCATGTTTAAGTAACGAGAATGACACCTGAGGTAGCACCTCCCTCCAAACTTTCTTATTACATCAATGAGCCTCGATAGATTTAATGTGTATCAGTCTCTCTACGCTATATTTCTAACTTACGACTCGACAATGCTGGCCTCAAATTCATAATCATGACCACTCGGCATTTTTACAAGAAAAAGGAATTATTTTATGTATTTCTATTTATTTTACATGCACGTCATTGATTCTCATAACCACGTGATGTTACTCTCTCGAAATCTAGCACTTTTAATGAAGTTATTTCGAACTTATCCATTTCGACATCGCAAGGGATAAAGTCGCCAAAAGTGATACAACCGACGCCAAACGGAATATTCCCGCTGGTAACATTTTACCTCCCCATTTTCAAAATAAGTCGTGGTCTTTTCTTATAAGTAACGTCTTTTTCATAATACATCAAAAATAGATAAACCTTTGAGAACTAACATTTATAACGTTTTCTTATGTGCATATTACGTATTTTCGGCAATAAAAACTGCTTGGAGAGATTTGTGGTGGCGAAACGAAAAAGTACCAGTTATTTTTCTGTTTTTCTGTAATTCTTTTTTAAATCCTGATATTTCTTTAATTGTCGGTAAGTTTCAAATAAAATGACTATATATGTACTGGTTTTAAAATTGTATCGATATAAAATTGTTAACATATATGTTTGGGAAAAAGATACTTATAATCCTTAAATTGTAATTAAATATCAATCATCTAACGTAAAATTTAAATATCAATCAATTTAATATACGCAAATACCTTGTCTTCATTATTTGCATGACAGTCAGAAAACTTCCAAAGTTAAAAAAAATATTTTTCTCAATATTTTTTCGTGCTAATAGAATTGAAGGTCAGTGTCTAAGATATCAAAAATAAGAATTCTTCAGTCTTAGATGTTTTTATGCCTTTTTATGGGCGAAGAACGAGTGGGAGTAAAATTAAATTACTGCAATGAATCTTTTCCATTAAGAAATTAAGTTGCTTTTAATAATCACATGTACTATGGAAAAACTACTCAGTTAATATTCTCCCATGTATCTATTTTTAATTAGTGTTTTCACAAGGCAAAGTGAAATTATGTTAAGCGTAAAATCATCTTATAAGCTACGGAATTATTTGTAAAAATACTATGGTATTTCATTAAAATCATTGGATTAAAAATAATTCGTATTTAATTAAAGAGTTTTTATATTTGGCATATAGTATTTTAAAGTAACAAAGGTGATTCAACGGAAATACTTTTAAACATTTTTAAAAGGATTTATAGTACAACACTTATTAATTTGTTCCGTTGAACGTGATATCTCAAAAAGGTATTAATGTATATATTTAGAAATGGGATCTTCATGAAAATGGATGTATATGTATCCATAGTAAAATGGAGAAATAACTCTTTTTAATTTGTGTTTATGATCTCTTATAGAGAAAGTAGCTTACATGCTGGGAATTTTATGCACATAGACAGACTCATAAAACTCACGACGGGATAAAAAAAAACACCTTCAGATTAATTTATCATTAGATAATGATATATTCTACCTTCCATTATATATACCTCTTGAATTTTGAGAGGTAATCAAAATTATGAATGAAACATTTTAGATATGCTTCGATGTATTTAACAGTTTACCAGAATTTTTAGTAATGTAATCAGTTATATTAGCTTACAAAAAATTATTCCTTTAGATTTTTGTTGTTTAATGACATTTTTAAACGATATCGTTAAAATTGAAAATATAAAAATCTTTGTTATTCGTCAGGAATGTATTTCAGGTAAAAAAAAATTGCGTTAAAAGTCATAAAATTAATTTATATTACATTTTAAAGCTTTCTTTCTAATTTATAAGCAAAAAAATCTTTGACATGTTTAAGGTATCCGACTACTTTCAGAACTGTGATTTTAAAAAAGAACATAAATGGATTATTTTCATGATATTTAGTGTCACTTAGGATTAGAATACATGTATAAAATTCTTTTAAGGACATTTTGACAAAAAAATTTAATTAAATGCAATATTTTGCAAAAAATTAACTTAAAATAACCTTTTTTCAAAATGTTTTCCTTTTATAAGAAATGCTTCTAAAATAATAATATTTTGTGTGTGTTTGTGTGTGTGTGTGCTTATATAAAGTAAAGACTTCTCCAGAGAGTTTGAACTATTTTTTTTAAATTTTTTTTGAAAAATTCACATTATTTTCAGAGTTACAACCAATTGAAATAATTACTGGCGGTTTTTTTTTTAAATTTCTCCCCTCTGTTGTCGTAAAACATGGATAAACCCACTTCTAAGTTATATATTTCAAAAATTCTAGTTGAGCCTCTGAACAGAGGTCTGAGCTATATACAGGCAAAATATTATGATAGTAGAAGTATTTTTCACAAAATGAGAATATTTTGAAAATGGGTCATTCTATGTTCCTTTTTTGTCAAAATATTGTAAAATAATATTTTATTGTAATACCATTCTTAAAACAATTTTATAAATATTTTCTAATCTAAGTGACACTAAATATCATAAATATTATCCATTTATACGCTTTTGCAAAATCACGGTTCCGAACGTAGTCGGATACCTTAAATAAGAAGAAAATTACGTTATTTCTCATTTTCCTCTGCTAATATTTTGATTTGATTTTGATTTACATTATACTAAGAAGAAACACGAGGGCTATTGTTGACTGAACTCGTAGTTTCGAACCATTGTAAATGACTAGGACGACACCTGAGTTGGCATCCCCCTCTCCGAACTTCCACACTACGCTAAAGGGAGAATTTTGTACCTCGACTGAACCTAATATGTGCATCACCTCCTCAACACAGTAGATCTTCAGTGACACTAGGTTTCGAGCCCGCTATTTAACAACGTCGGTCATGAGTTTGTGACCATGACCACTTGGCTACCACGGCCATCTGTGTTCATTTATATCTGAACTCAGAGGTGTACATGTTTCCCAAGTGGTCAGCGGTGAGTTTTTTTGTGACTGCCAAGACAGTGGAAAAACCAAAATATAGAGAAAATGTTCTAATGCATTTGATCGACATACATTTGTGTGTAAAGTTTCTCTTGTGCATAAAGATCAACAAAAATAAATACAAATGCAAGTTTATTGACATTAACTTGCGGGCTATGATGAGAATTTCTACAAGTAATCTCACTCCTTATTTTTAAAAAACTGAAGAAACGTGGGATAGAGTGCATTTGTCTCATTAAACTTATTCTGTGACGAAGATTTCATCGCGTTTTCTTTTAACAATCCTCTTGGGTTTCTTTGGGGCCGAAATGGCAATTATTCCGAACCAACTCGAGATGAGGAATGTGATTATATATATATATATATATATATATATATATATGCAAATTAGGAATCTTATATACAGTAGAAGTTTAGCAATCGCGAGGTGGCTATGCGAGGTCTATGTCTATGCTTAGAAGTGATTCAGTAAAAGTTAGAGGAAATTCCAAGTCAAAGATTTAACCTACCGGTACCTAAATAATCAAGTTAAAGGTGGATCCGTGACCACAAGGATTAGAGGCAGATTGAAGCCACGTCAGTTAGGACAAACAAGGTAGCTGTTTACTTAGGATATATCGGTAAGAACCTTTGATTAAACTTTCAGGAAAGTGCGTGTATTAATGAGATTAAAATTAAGCTGTAAAAGGTACAGAGGTCAGTTACGCGATTATTTGGTCAAACGAGTTGTGTCTTCTCATTCCAGATCTGTTTACTTTGATTATTATTATTGTTGTGTATTGTGATTAAGTTAAGATCTTAATAAACAGATATTAAGACGACTGAGATATGTCTGGTTCTTCGTTATTTCCTACAGAAACAGGTCGCATAGATAATGGAGAACAGGGGAACTCACGGGAGGGTCGCCTCATAATTCTAAAATTAAATGTGTTGGCAGCTATAGATGATATGAAACAAGCACATTAAATAAATTGAATAAAACTACCCTATTTTATTTAACTCATCTTTATTGATTTTTATGCTATAATTTATACCTTCTCTGAGATGCAAAGTTAACTAATGAGTTCTATCATTTTAAAAGGGTGAGGCCCTCCGGTATCCTCTGCTTCCACAATATGACCTTCGTGCTTACACAATTGCCCACCCCTATCTTAACAAGAATAAAATATTCATACCTAAGACTTAACAAAAATATTTGATGTTAATCTTAAAAGAAAACTAAATCTAAGTGTATCTCTTTTTAGGTTACTGAAAAGTCCACTCATCAGTATACAAAAATATATAAGTACTCAAATAACATTTTCGTATTAAACTCGGATTCCAAATTAATAGTAAAACTAGTATCATATGTCAAAAACAGTTTAACTTATAAAGATCTTAAATTACACACAGCAGTTTACTTTAAATATTAAACCCTTAACTGGTTTGCCCGTACACCGTACGGGCTAACGAAAGCTGACCATAACCGGTTTGCCTTGTACGGGCACCAAATTTTTCTTCTTTCTACCTTTAGTTTGTACATATTTTTAATTCTTAGAGTGAGATTATTAATGCTAGTGTTTCCAATAGATGCACTTTGTGTGTGTGTGTGTCCATGATACTGAAATACTTCTCATGTGGGATTTTCTGTGTGGTGAAGGCAAGAATTTTTCATTGAAGGCAGGAATTAAGATACTTGAAAATATTCTATAAAGAACAGGAATTGACAAGGCAATGTGCAATTTATTGCATGAGAAGAAATGAAAATGGAAAGATAATCCAGAAAAGCCGATATTATCTCTGTCCCCATTGAAATGTATGACTTTGTATTACACCATGCTTCAATTTGTGTCTGCCTATATATATGCACATACACATAAAATCCTCAACGGCTTGAAAAAGAGATACGAGCAGGAAATTTTTTGTATGAGTGAGATCTTTTTAAGATATATGAAGCATTCTTCATAGCGTACAGAGTGTACTTATAAAAAATAAACATTTACAAGGTTTTGTGTTCCACAATTATAAAATATAAAATAGTGTAAGAACTTTAAAATTGAAAATTAAAATAAAATTATTCTATTTTCACATTCTGTTAAGTATTATGCTTAGTTATATGCAATAAAAAAAAGTGTGCCTTTTTTGGAATATTTTGGACCAAAAAAATTGACCGCTTATTGGGTTAAATATGGTTTAATAAAATTTCCTGAATCAATAAATAAAAAAATATTAATACATATTTTCAAATAGTTACTCACCATTATAAAATATATTTTTTTAAATAACGGCTAAATGATGAGTTTTGATAAGTTAAAATATATGGCTAGGCATTTTAAATTTTAATTTCATACGAATTAACTCTATGGAGTATACATCGAAAAGTTAAGCTCAAAAACTAAGTACAAATCATAGAAAAAAAATATGAATATAACCGAATTTATTTGTATTTCTAGCTGAAAAATAGTTTTGATAATTTTTTAATTGTACATTCATATCTTCTTAAAATTTATGTTCTATTATATATAATTGAGTGCTGTATTGAAAGGTGCATTTGGTCATAACTCTTCTCTATTACTAAATTTTATTTTTTAAAACCTCTATTTTTTAAACCTAATACCTCATTTTGTCAAGCGTGTTGCACACACTAGTCATTTATTATTTTATCTTTAATGATCAAATATAATAGTAAAGGTTTGTATTTTAAAATTGTTTAGACTTCTTATTTTATAAAGGATTAGAAATGTCAATGAAATAGACATTTCTCTCTTTTTAATTGTTTGTAATATTAGTCTCACGTGTTTTACATCCTTTTTAGCAAAAACATTATTCTTTATTTACTTCTAAAGTTTGAAAAAGCAAGCAATCACTATTTTTGAAGTGAAAAAAATTTATTTACATTATATATTTGACATAAGCAAACAGGCGACCAAACGGTTCTGTTTTTATCAGTGAGGTCAAAATGGATTGAATTAAAAAAGATTTCTCTGGTTCGAAGTAATTTATGGTAAAATACATTCGCCGCATGAGAGGACTATTACTAATAAATATATCCCCGTTATTGTTTTTTATGATGAATATTAAAAAATGTCATAAATGACAACTAATCATTGAGTTAAATTATTGTAATGATTATTTTGAATTGCTACACATTATTCATTTTGAATAACTGCCGTCATTATCCTGAATTAATATTATATTTCAATACGCAGATTAAGTTTTAGAATAGTGCGTACTTCATAATTTTCTATCCATTATAAATATGATTTCTAAGACAAATACATTTTTCCATTATTCAGTATTATTACAAGTTTCTGAATGAAAGAAACAATGCAATAAAAAGTTTGTTTTATTGGTTTAAATAAAAATGTGTGTTTCCTGATTTAATTATCGAAGAGTGGAAAATATTACTAATCTCTCTTACAGATGTGTTAAGGAATGTTTACCTTTTCCTACTTTCGGTTTTCGATAGATGGACAGTTTGTTAATCGTATATTTGTAATAGTGTATAGAAAATTCTAATTATTTTTTTTTGTTCAAATTTCAATTTAAGAAATTGGAGTTGGCGGACAAAATATTGAACCTGTTAGTTCCAAATATTAATATATATGAGGGTGTTGGAATTATGATTCATTCCAGCAAATATTTCGAAGAGTCTGTGAGTAGATTTGTGATGAAGTGCGCTGTAGCCATTGTGAAAAATAAATACTGAATAACAAATTGTAAATGTGTGACGGGTCCTTCTCTCGCCCTTCCAATAATCCTCTAGGGGAACAATAATTCTTTAACGGTTCTTTGAATTTAAAACTACTTTTCGTTGAGAGAACTTGATTTTATGCTAATTTGAGTACTATTTAAACTCTAGGAAAGTGAGTGGTAGAGTTAGTCGTTAGGCTGCTATTATAATGAAATTTGAGAAGTGACTTTCGGGATCAGTCCTTGGTGAACTTGATCAGAAGGTTTTGACGGGAATTTCAGGTGAGACTTGGCGAGTGCTGTTTCATCTGATCAATCTCAGTTAAGTGCTAAAAAATTTTTTCTTAGGAATTTAAGATGGTAAATTAAACTGATTGCTCCCTCGGTTTATAATACGATTGATAGTAAATTGATTGATTCAAATAAAATTGATTATTTTTATAACACTGTCTGTTGATTCGGTGTCCCAAACTACACCCGTGACCTAATGGTATTAAAATGGTGAATGGTAATTAAAAGAAAATAAGTATAGTAGTTTTATAATATGTGAAGCACATACATTCTTTTAAAATTTCGAATGATAGATGTTTTTTTATGTGACATTTAGAATCGATTTTTTAAAACCTAATTGAAAAGTGCAAGTAGTATAAAATTTAAGTTTATTTAGATTTAAACAGTTAAAAAATTTTTTAAATATAAATATCAATTGTATCATTCACCCAAAACTCATCAACTTTGTTGTAAAATTAACTAACGTTTCTGATATTCTATTCATAATCAAGTACAACAATACATATTTATAAAATAATAGTTATTGTTAGCGTATCTCATTAGTCTGTTTACTTTAAAATGGAAATGATCTTGGCCGTGTTCCCCTCTTATAAGATTCCACCAGTTACTCAGAGGTTATTAAAATATTTTAAGTAGATTGACTCATTCTTTAGTGATAACATCCTCCTGTCACTATTTTGGCATGAGTGAAGTTCTAGACTCATGTTTCTACGTCACAACAGTACACTCAAAAATACACTTAGTAATACCCCATTCCTAGATTTTTTCTGCTGGAGGGTAGATGGCAAAAGGTGTTTTTTTACATAAAAATATTTTTTGTGTGGCTGATGCACAGTTCTTGCTGTTTGAAGATAAGTATTCTCATTCCGATAATTAGTAGTATTTAATTTTCTTTATTATTATTATTACAGCAGTTGAGTAATGCTTTTAGTAGTAAAAAAATTTAGTTTTTCCGTCAGTTTCAGAGAATATTCTTTTTCCAAGAACTGAATTGCGCCATTGGTGTTTTTCGTATTTAAAAGTAAGTTTAGTTACATTTTGTTACATATTTTTGTTTAATATGAGTTTAGTTAAATATCAGAATAAGATTTTTTGTTGAAATCGAAAACTGTGCTGGCTAACAATTCTTTTTGAAAAAAATGGGTTGCTGAAATTATATTAACCACTGTAAATTCTAAAATCTCGAGTAAACTTGGAAGATCTTACTCAGAATATTTTGATATTGCCTAGATCAGGAAAAAGATCCTTAACTCTCTGGGCCTCGAAAAAATGAAGTGAGATTTTTTTTTCTTCGTAGATGAATGTTTGTTGGAAATGAAGTTTTTGAAATTTTCACATACTTGGACTATAGATACAATAATTGCCAACATTTTCTATTTAAACCTTCAAGAAGTGTTTGTCTTAAACTTTATTATATTTATTGTTATCTAAGTTATTATCTGAAATAAATAACACTTGTTACTTTTTTTTATTGTTGGCAAATCTGCTAAATATAAAGAAAAAGTGACTTAAATTTTGTCTATATTAAAATAATATAGATTACTGCTCCAGAGTAATGTTTAATAAAGATAGATTTCTCCATTCTTGCAAATTTCGATGCATGAAAAAGTATAAATTCCAAAAGTATAATCTGATTATAAAACTATTTTCTTAAATCAAACAACGGAAAAAATGCTTTTATTACACTTGAGAAAAGTTTATTTATAAATTGTTCTAATGTATCTAAAGTAAATAAATATATACAAATCATTCTTGTTCAAATATTTCACTCAGAATGGCTAAATTTGAGAATACTTCAAATCTGTATTTTATGTAACAATATTACTAATTGATGTTTTTATAACTATCAGATGAAAATCAGCCAAACTGTTTTGAAAAGTTTTATGTATATTATTATACATTCATACAAAACAGATAGTTTGTGTAAGAAGAAAAGCAGCGGTCAGCTCGGAAGAAACGGGGGAAAGGGAGAGGCAGAGTTTTGTTCAAAATCCATGGAAATTTAATAGAGTTGCCGCCTGTAAACTTGGAATGCCCCAGAAAACGGTATGGAAAATCTTAAGAAAAAAATTAAATTTCAGGCCGAATCATTTGCAATTACACAGCAGATAATGGACAAGTAAGCATTTGCACGAACCATTGATAGAGTGATGCGACAAAATGTATGGAACGCACTGGATTACTGATTGGACAGATACCATGTACAAGAAGGTCACACATCGAACATTTGTAACACAAACAAAAACTTGGCATATTTCTCTTTACATTCATGAACCACTTATTGTAATACGTGCAGTAGTTTCAATAAAATGATGTTTTAAGATGTCATTTGTACTCCCCTTGTATTTTTTTATGCTTTGACTCACATGCTGTTATACATAAATAAAAAAAGTTAAGTATTTATGTATAACATATTACTATATTGTATGTTTTATAGGTCTTTAATTTTATTTTTAGGTTCTGATAATGAATTGTTCATACGATTTCCTATAATTTGTTTGAAAAATTATACTAAAATGACTTAGACCAAAATGTCTCCCCAAGACAGATATAAAATACACTGAACTTTATAAACTTTTGAAATAATAGTTATTCTATGTCTTGTCAAAACTTGCCTTGTTAAAACCTTTTTTAAAGACCAGAAAATGCAGCAACTCTTTTTATCGAAAATTTATCAAAATGCTGTGTTTTTAACTTGACATAAGTAAAAGTGAGGTACTTAAAGAAGTGTTTTTCAAGATTAACAGCTTTATTTTTGAGAAAAAGAGGGTGAAGGTGAGTTCTTTCGGATTGTTAGTCTGTAATGGTCTATTATGAAAAGGCTATTGATCAACGCTAAAGTGGCTATAAATGCCCTACCAGATGTTTCTTCTTTTATCTCGTCGTAAAATAATAATAATAATAAAAAGAAAAATTAAGCAACAATAAAGTGAAAGGATAGAAGAAAAAAAGATACTGCAACGAGCTCCCAATTATCTATTTTTGTCTTAAAAGATTCTGTGCCAAATACTTACGGCATTAGCAGATATTGAGTTTTTCATTTATAATTTTTTCTTTGAAAAAATTGATACACAAAACTCATAATGAAGATCGGTACAAATAAACACAAAAATGTCATATAAATTTCTGATTAATTTTACTTATGTTTTGAAAGGCTTACATCTTCCATTAAAATTGATTGAAGTGCTAAAATGCCTTTCATTAATCTCATGGCCATCACTGTTTTTGTACTTCACTGAAATTCTTGGAAAATTTTCCGATTATATATTACATTTAAAAGAGTTATTTTAAATTTGTGGCTAAGCTTCTGTCGGATATTTATGTATAATTTAAATAATAACGTAACGTATTATTGTTTGAAATATTATATGTGTGAATGGTGATTGTAAAAAATTCCTGACTTTTCTGAAAACATTTTAAGAGAAATCGTTGTGGGAGGGTGATTCTGCGTAAGAATATCTTAAACCTCTGTCATTCAAACACACACACACATATATATATATATACTCGGATTTATTTCATTTCTTGGATTCAAGATAACAAAAACAAAATATTCATATTCTTGATTTTTAAATTTTTTTTATTATTTACGAAAAAAATTATACAAAAACAGGACTATTACAGTAGATTTACCCGGAACATGTTTGAGTAAGTGAAGCAGGAAAAAAATACCCAAATTTTATTTTTATGTGGCTTTGAAAGAATAAAATGTTCGTAAAACCCTTTTGAATTTTATTTTTTGTAATGCCCAAAACTGCTTTTTGATTTCAACGTTTGAGGTACTGTGCCCTTTTGAGATAGTGAATGATCTCTAATTTCAATATATATAGTTTAATCTTTAGTATATATATATATATATAGTAATATATAAAATAAAAGTGAAGAAGTACTAAAACCTACAGTGCTAAAGCAGGATATATATATATATATATATATAGATAAAAGTTCTCAGTAAATTCAGTACGAATATATTTCAATGCGATATATTTAGCGAATAAATATATATTTACTTCACATATTTAGGCAAAAAAGCTGGCTTATGTGACAGAAATATTTTCTCTACAGTCTTATGTTTGCTTTGGATATTTCGATTACATCACTCATGTTTAAATTAGTTGTGATAAACGTCAAGTATTAATGCTAAATATTTTATTAATTTAATCAATAATTTAGATTAATTATTAAAATTAAATTTTATTTAGCCTTTTCAAAGAGTATAATATTCTTTTAAATATTGGTTAAAAAAGTGAGGTGCTTCTTTTACTCATTTATGCTTTGTGCCAAAGTCCATTCACTCACTCACTCATAACTCAATATTTATTTTAGAGTTAAAAGCAAAAAAATTTTCGTCGCGAATTACATGAGAAAATTATTTAACATATTTTCACAACTGCAGTTAGAATATTATTTGAGTATAAATTCTGTTATAAAGAAAGATTCCGAATTAACTTAAGAGTCTTATTGATAAAGTCACATCATGATATTCTTATTTACAGTTACTTTCCTAATACTTATTATTTTTGCATAAAAACTTCTTTGTAGCTTTTTTTGTTGTGTTAAATGAAAAAAAAATTTTTTTAAATGAGTCCGAGATCATTTAAATTAA
>BMAV01011261.1:37745-64096 GCA_019973955.1 Trichonephila inaurata madagascariensis
TCAACCCTCACTTCTCGCATATGTCCCAATTGTTCATATTCTTGCATGAATTCTCTATACAGTTTTAGATATTGTGGATCCCTTTCCAATCTAATCCACAGTGCATTTAATCGTTTGAGAGCAATGCCCCTGGAATTCCCTAAACAATTTGGATCATCTTTAAAGGGCATTTTAACTATATACCGTCCCTCAATGTCTCTAGAATGCGTTTTCATAAAGTGTTCCTCGCATAAATTAGCCTCATTATTTTTTGTTTGCACTATCTCCGCATTTTCTACTTCCCAAAACTTTTGCAATGTTTTATTTAAATCTTCGTCCCTAACTAACCCGCAATGAACTTTAGTTTCATTTAATGAATCTACATTACCACTTGCAACGTATCCAAAAACCGTGTTTTGTAAAATTAGATCTGAATTTTTTATCTTAAATTTTTCCGGTCTCAATAGTTCAAAAAATATTTCTGCACCTAACAAAATGTCTATTTTATCTGGAATATTAAAACGATCATCAGCTAACTCCACTACATCTGACAATTTAACACTGGTATTAAACGTGTTATTTGGAATAAAGTCTGTGATTTTCTTAACTACTAACATATTTAAATCCTTCACGAATGTATTACTTTTATTTGAAATTGTCGTTTTAACGCACCCGTTAACAATCATAGAGGCATCATTTAAACATGAGATCAAAGTATTAATCTTTTCACTTTTCAGTTGTAATTTATTGGCGTACTCATTTGTAATAAGACAAACCATACTGCCTCCGTCTAACAAACACCTACATTCATGCCAATTCGAATATTTATCCTTAAGGAATATGGGAGCAGTGCTCAATAAGCATTTTTTAATTTTGTTATGACTAAAAGTAGTCGCCATGATTTCTTGATTGTTTATATTTGAACTAGGAATGAAAGGAGGGGCAGAAGTATTAGGATATATCGTTTGCGGTTTCTCTTCAATTACCGAACGGGGATTTTGAATACTTTTTATTTCTCTTTGAAAATGAAGTAATTTATTATGCGACTTATTACAAATTATGCAATTTTTAGAGCGACACTGTTTAACACAACATTCTGAGGATAGACATTTAAAGCACAATTTATTGTTTTTAACAAAATCTACTCTTTCATTTATCGAAAAACTTTTAAACTGAGGGCAAAATTGCAAAGCATGTGCTTCATTTTTACACAACACACATTTTTCATTCTTTATTTCAGAAAAAAATACGCTCGAAACTCCTCTCTGATTTCGCGAGCTGTTATATCTCTGTTGTTTATTGAAATCAAATCGTTTATTTTCATTTCCAGTGAAGGACCTGGAAAATGTATTAGACTCGCTTTTAATTTTACCTTTAGCAGATAAATAAATATCACATTCTCGCCCCAACTCGTGGGGTTTAAAAAATGTTTCTCCTTGTTTTACATTAATATGAGTCGATAATTCTCTGTCAAGAGTGCTCGACATTTTATCCGCTACAATTAATTCACATACTGACTTAAAATCATTAACATTTCGTAACTGACAGTAATACTCAAATGTTGCACTTAACCTAGACGCAAATTGAACATAACTCTCTGAATTTAATTTTTGAGTTTTACGAAAATCATTATAGCATTCTTGCGGTGTAGGCTGAAATTCTTTCAAAACTAAATTTTTTAGTTTATCATAACTGCGCAATTCTTCCTCTGACACATAAATCATTAAGTTATTCGCTCTCTCTCCTAGGATGTTTAAAAGAATTTCCGATTTCCATTCTTCGGGAACCTCTTTCGTTTTGAATGCTTTCTCTAATAACTGAAAAAATAAATTATATGACTCAACACGTGAGGGTACAGAGATAGTTAATGTTTTTACACTTTTTATTAACGTTTCGATACTAATATTGTTACCTGTTTCGGTGGCGCTCACTGTTGAAAGTGACGAATCATGTGGTAAATCTTTTCGAATATTAGCTAGCTCTAATTGCTTCTCTAACTGCGCTAACTTAACTTTTTCTAACTGTAAATTTGTTTCACTTTCTGACTGCTTATGCACTAATTTTATTTTTTCTAACTCTAAATTTAATTCTCTCGAAGATTTTTTAATTCTCGTTTCTTCAACAGCATAGTCAATAATATTTTTAACTAATTCTGTTTCCTTTTTATATACTTCACTACTTTCAATTAAAATTTTCAAATCAAGAACTTTTGCATTATCTGGCACAATTAGTTTTAATTCCTCAGCGACAAGTTTTAACTCGTCTTTCTTCAAATTAGCAATTAAAGACATGATTAAAATTCTCACAAAAATTCAAAGAATTCAAAGAACATTGCTCTCACCTACCTCACATAACCGGTCGCCGCACTTGGCTTCTTGCTTCGTAATACGAATACACATTAGTTTCACTCAGCCATTTAATCCAATAGCTAATTTCTAAGCTCCGGTTGCGATCAGACCAAATGTTGGGTCAACTTCAACACTTAGCAGTTGACTCCAGAGTCTCTAGCACAATAACCAATTTTATGGTGCAAACACTGTCCATATTTATGGTTCTCTTTTAGTCGATAGCTTAATTACTCCTTCATTATTTTCATGACACAATCACGACACAGTTTCTAGTGGACAGGCATTTATTTTTTTTACTCACAACACTTTTTACATTCATACCAGAATTACTGGGCATGCGCAGTTGGGCTGGCGCAAACACAGTTCACATATTCTTATTTGAAGACATAACAATTCACTCCTAATTCTCTTAATTACACAGATGGCGTTTCGCATGCCGTGAACTGACATCAATAATTAAAAAATAAATAATAATATAATTAAAAAATAAAAGTTTTGCTTAATTTAAAAACTAGCTATTAAAATAGCTATGGGGCTATACATTGTATATTATAGCACATTTCATCACAGCTTGATACATTGATGATATTTAGAGAAACTTTGAAAATGCTTTGATAATATGTTTAGGTATTGTTTAAATTATATCGCGTTTCTATAAAAGAAGATATATTGCTCTATATGATAAAAATAGGGTTCCCTTAACATAAATTTGCTTGCATTGGCTTGCGCTTCATAATGAAATTCAGTTTCTTTGAAGTTAATGAATTTGAAGCTTTCTGAAATTGAAACAAAAACTTCTGAAATTCGTTAACGAGTTTTCAGTAAATAAATAAGTAAATTAAATGATCACCATATCCAGAGAAGAAATCATTGAAGATACTACTGGGGATGTTTTTTGCATAAATGATAGAAATTGCTTTATGAACTATTATAAAACATTTCATTGACCAAATATATTTATTTAAGTAAAATCTTGTAACGTTATAGAAATAACTGAAATTAAAATTGAGAGAGATAATTTTGTTCTTTTTCATTTTCAGGTATATACCATACAACAAATGAATTTGTTCAGACACCAATCTTAACATATGCTGAAATAAAGTTAATACGATTCGCTTCATAACTGATTCAAATAACTTGAGTATTTAATTAGTTTAATTATGGCAGCTTAGCGTCTAGTCTTTATTTAGCAAACTTTGATTGGATAGAAAGAAGTAATATAATCAGAGTATTTTCATGTAAATGAAATATGATAATGGCCGCATGTGATGTTATTGTTTCCTGTGTGATTGCAATTAAAAACAACTGAATTTCAACCGAAGGATAACCTTTGTTTTGCGAAGTGAAATTTGATATGTCTCGGAATAATGCACAAAATCGTCTCATCTATGTGTAAAAAGATATCACCAGTGTTCAGAAATAAGGAATATTTATATGAAATAACAGAAATACCATCGTCGCGCATATTGTCAGTTATGTCACAAATGTTTTGCATTGCATTTGGAATTTTACAATGTCTCATTTAAATTTATAAAGAAAACAAATATTCAACACCAAAGTGTGTGCAAAATCTACAAAATGAATTGCTTTAAACAAAAAAAAGTGGGGGGAGGGGAGGGTATTCAATAAATTTTTTAAGAATTTTTCATTCGTCAGTTGAATATTTTGCAAATTTTTCCATCGCATCACAAGCAGAAACATTCAGCCTAATGAAGTAAATATTGTTTTAGCACACAATTTAAATCAATTGCATTAATTTTTGGATTAATTTTTTAAGATTTGATTGCCTAAAGCTAGTTAATAATTTTTTGAGATTGCATACATTATGCTGTATTAAAGAATATTTCTACCATATTAATATTTATTGGAATTAGGGTGTAATAATCTGTCTTTATCTAAATTTTAGTTTTGCTTTTGTAATGCAGTAACTTCAGCTGATTCTTAAGTTATTCACTAGTTTTCAGCGATTTCATTCTGATTAAATTTTACTCTTACAATGGTAAATTCCAATTTATAAATAAAACATATATTTTTTTCAGTTTTGGAACACATATCCATTGGAAAAAAAAATAATATCCATAATTCTGGAGAATATTTTAGACAAAATCAAGGTTCTAAGCCATGAATGAAAAATGACGAAATTCACTTCCATGCTATTGTGTCACCACATCACAGTTTCTATTTTCGAAATAATTTGAATCTTATTTAAAACATTTGGATAAAGTAAATAAAAATGTGTGCAGTGTTGAACAATTCTACAAATTATCTCATAATGTTGAACAAAAAATAATAATAAATAATCTAAAGATATATATGTATATATAAAATTTGTGGCGATGTTTTATTACATTGAGTTTCATTGATTTTGTATTAATTATAATCAAAAGGGCTCGTAACTTTGAAAAAATTTAGAAAAGGTCAAATAATTAAGTAGGCTTAGCTGAATCGTTTACTAAAGTGATAGGGGAGCAATAATGATTACATATGTAAAGATTCAATCAACAGTGAAACACCTTTAATAATTCTATGCCCTTGTTAAAGTATAATGGTAAAGATCAAAACTAGTGTGTGTGTATGCTTAAAGAAATTTGCACGGAACATGTAAATTTTGCTTTATTGATTGTAATCAGTTACCATCAATAAAGTTACCATTAAAATGAAATTAATGTTTCATTTTAAGGTATATATCCGACTACGTTCGGAACCGTGATTTTGCAAAAGCGTGTAAATGATTAATATTTATGATATTTAGTGTCACTTAGATTAGAATACATGTATAAAATTGTTTTAAGGACATTATGACAAAAAAATTATTTAAATACAATATTTTGGCAAAAAATGAACTTAGAATAACCTTTTTTTCCAAATGTTCTCATTTTGTAAAAAATGCTTCTATTGTATTAATATTTTGCCTGTATTCAGCTCAGGCCTCTGTACAGAGGCTCAACTAGAATTTTTGAAACGCATTACTTGGAAGTCGTTTATCCAAGTTTTACGAAAACAGAAGGGAGAAAATTTAAGAAAATACGCCGATAATTATTTCAAATGGTTGTAACTCTGAAAATAATTTGAATTTTTCAAAAATCGTAGTTGAGCCTCTGTACAGAGGTCTGAGCTATATACAGGCAAAATATTAATACAATAGAAGCATTTTTTACAAAAGGAGAACATTTGGAAAAAGGTTATTCTAAGTTAATTTTTTGCCAAAATATTGTATTTAAATAATTTTTTTTTGTCATAATGTCCTTAAAACAATTTTATACATGTATTCTAATCTAAGTGACACTAAATATCAGGAAAATTATCCATTTATGTGCTTTTTAAAATCATGGTTCCGAACGTAGTCGGATACCTTAAAATCCATATATACATACAGTCATCTCTAGTGGTTTACTTTTTAAAAGCAAACACATTCAATAAATCTTTTAGGAAAAAAATAAATTAGTTTTAATAAAAATTAAACTGATATATAAATTACTTTTATCGGAATACTAAGCCAGCTTGCAAATTATAAGAGCAGTCATATACTTGTAAATACGGGAGTTAAAAAGAAATTAGAATGTATCAATCTGAACTTAAACTATATTAAAAATATTAAAAAATATATACTAATTTTTAAAAATAAAATTAATTTGGATTATATTCGATAAATTTTAATTCAGCTGCATTAATTTCAATTAGACTATATTTAAGTTTTTAATCAGAACATATATTAATCTTAGTTATGATTCTATAAATATTTATTCAGATTGCATTAATTTTTATTTCAATGATATTAATTTGAATAAGAAAACTTTAAGCTTTAATTAGATTGTGTTAATTTCTTAAGTCACATTAATTATAATTAGGTTGCACAGTATTTTTATAATCAGATTTCATCAATTTTTAATAATTTTACACTCANNNAAAAAAAAAAAAAAAAAAAGACATGAAGATTTTTACATTCAATTAGGGTAAAAATCTTCATGTTTTTCCTCTATGCATTTAATAAAAGCAAACCAATTAAATTATAAAAAAAAGTGTTAATTTTTTATCAGAAATATTATAACTAATATATTTGATGAAAAAAAATCATAAATACATATTTCTTTAAAATGTGAAGATTTTGCATAAAAAAATGTGTGCCAATAAATAAAAAACTTAATTTTCTGAATTAGTTAAGCAGTTTCATCACTTTATTTGGCTCTAAATTTCAGAGATTGCATAGAACTACTTAATTAACGCGTTATAATTATGTTTCCATCATTTAAATAAGTATGATTACTTCCGACTTTTTGTTGCATTTTTTTCAGAAACTCATACAGAAATGCAAAGTTTCATGAATGAAGCAATGGCACATCACATAATTATTTCGTAATATCACGACATTGTCATAAAATGTCACAGTATAATGTAGTGAAGTCACAGAAAAGGTCACTGTAATTGATGAATGTCCGTTCTGTGAGAATTACTGTGACAGTATCATGACGGTGCAATGTTGTCATTTCATTTTGACCACAATGTTATGTCTCTCTCACAAAGGTCGTCCTGCTACTTTTATTATATATATGTAACATTCTCATTACTAATTAAAAAATGAGCTAATTGCTGGGGAAAAATAGATAAAACGGAGAAAATTATTTGATATGTAAAGTTCTGATTCAAGTAGCAGTTTCTTCATGTACGTGTTTTTAAAACTAAAAAAAAATGTTGTTATTTTTATTAGGGTATAATTAAGTTATCGTGTCTTCCGAAAGATATATAAATATTATAATAGACTAATTAATTTCGCTCTATCTGTAAAGAGTAAGAATCTATGGTAATTAAGATGCTTCTTTAATTAATAAATGTTATTAAGAAATCACCCCATTTTTTAATTGTTAATTGGGTTATGTTCATTGAATGTAATGGATTTGGATTTAATAAAAGGAAATAAACGCTTAATTTTCTCCTCAAAAAAAAAAAAAAAAAAAACCCATTTTATGGGAATACTGATAAATATTTAGCAAGAGAGTAATGCATTTATTTTTATTTACATTAGTACTAAATTTCACAGCTGTGTTTTATATGAAACATTTAACTTTGAAAATTGAATACAATTAGACAATTTGCTGTTTTCATTCCATATTTGAACATTTATAACGTGATTAGGAATTAAATTCAAATTTAATTTGTATGTAATACTAAACATATTTTATATATATGAACACACACATATAACAACAACAACGATCATTATTATTAGTAGTAGTAACATTACGAATAGTGTGTAGCTTTAATGGTAAAATAAATGTATACGATAAAATTTTATTTATATATATAAATATTTCTAAATAATTCCAAATAAGGGAGTTTATTTGATATTTTTATATATATATATCTTCTACTTTTGCTGTTTTTGACTTAGACATTCGATCAAAAAACTCTTTATATTTAAAAAAAATTCCATGTTTCATATCTAAAAAATTCATCATAAAATTAATTTTAATATGTATACATATATATTTATGTGTGTGTGTGTGTTCTTTGATATTATGGAAGGTCATTCAGTAAGTTTTTTTTATACACGCAATATATTGTTAATAATTAACATGTAGAACCACCCACACACTTGTATATGGTTTAATTTGAGAAATAAATAAATAAAACAAAAACAATTTAATTTATTGTAAAATAGTGGGATATCGTAAGCCCATGAAACGCATTTTTGATCATGTTTTGGATATCTTAGCTCTGTTCTATGGCAGGGCATCATAAACATCAAGCAGATATGTGACACTTAATATTACTCTAACGATACCCACACTACGTGGTCAAAAAGTCTCTTACCTCAATATTTGATTGAACCACCATGGGCTTGGATTGAAGAACATACTAAATGTGTTATTGTTTCAGTAAATTTTTGTACGGCTTTTGCATTTATTGTCAACCAGATTTACAGTTGTTTTTCACCAAGATACTGAATTAACAAACCGGTTGGAGATGAACCATTCCATAAACGCCAGTATATCCCAAATAATTTCCGTCATATTAAGATTTGGGCTTTGTGGTAACCAATTCATGTAGAAATATGAACCCTCATGTTCCCTGAACAAATTTCAGATAGTTTGTGTTCGATTCATCTTAGCATTTTCTGAAATATGTCAGTTCCATTGCGAAAGAAAAATGCGTTGATGGAATAATCTGGTCATTAAATAAGTTTGAATAACCCAGCTATATATATATATATATATATATATATATATATATATACTGCATTTTACTGTCGCATAATGCTGTTGTTTCCAGATCAGATCTACATAACATCAAGCAATATCAAATCCCAATATTGCTTCCATTTGCGTGTACAGGTGGTACTATGCCGGAATAATCCCTCGCTTCATGAGAATCAGACTATATGATATTTCTTCACTGCAAAATTTCTTCCAACAGTATCACAATGTATGTATATTTATGTGTAAGCCCTGAAGACATCGAACGTTTCCAGCTTGCATTCGTTATTGTTATATGAGCTCAACACTTGCAGTGATGGTATGAATTCTCACTGCCCAGTACTTTTTACCAATATTGTTATCTTTTGGATGTGTTAAATTCCAACTCTGTGCCATATCTCTCTATGAAGCTACTTTTCAAGCTTACAAAGCACTAATGCTTGTTGCCATACTGTCCTGACCTTCCATGATATAGAAGGTATTTGAATGTCGCAATGGTCAGCACGCACTCCAGATTTGTCACCCATGAGACTGGCAGGCCAACACTCGTTACCCTTATAGGTTGATGAAATAGGGCATGAAGTTAAAGCCGCAAGAAATGCTGTATCTATATCTGTCCGTTTATGATAAGCTCAAATTGACACCCAGCCAGATTAAATTCGTTATTGATGCCAGTGGCGGAAAGTGTGGGTGCGGAAGTTTCCATACTGTATGCTCCAAAGCATTTTGAATTTAATCATGTCTTTGCCTTATAATACTGTATATTTACAATAAATAATATTCCATCTTTTGCTTTCCATCTTGGTGAGGAAGTTTTACTAGCCAGTTGTGTATATTACAAATTAAATAAAAGTGAAGCAAAAATAAATGCAAATTTTGATTTGCTTAAAATAAACATTTTGTATTTTATAAAAACAAGCGAGTACGTTAAACTTAATTTTCAGTGGAGTGCTATTACTTTCTATAAAGTAGTTTTGAATAATTTGTAGTTTCTACTAATTAACACAAGATTGCCCTAGGAAGTCATTTTGACTGCTTTTGGATTTCAATTAAAAAAACAATTACGTATATAATGACACAACTTCTTAGACATTTTTAGAATACATTTTTTCCCAAGTGAAGTAAATTTTTTTTTATTGTTAATATTTACTAATAACTTGTTATATGACTGTAAATAATATAAAAAATATTAAAAATTAATTTTAAACAAATTTTTTTACACATTAGTTATTCTTTCACAATGCAGTCATTTTGACTGCTTTGGGGCAATATAAGTATTTACTAAATTTCAGTTTTTCTAGTGTTAAAGTAGTTTTAAAATTTCAAAAACTTAGCCAATGTTGTAATTTTAATTAATGCTTAATCAAAAATAATCCGAAATGTTTTTAAGGCTTAAGATTTTAGATTTTGTGGTTATTCTAATCACAAAATTGATAATATTGTATATAAGGAAACAATACTTTGGTCTAATAAAAGTCATATTCATTAATTATATAAAAAATAGGGAGTTGTTAATATTTATCAGGAATTGGATTATTATATGCAATGATTAAGTATATGACAGTACAAAAAATTGGTCCATTTAAATTCAAATAAATCATTTAAGCATGCTAAAAACACATGTATTCTTAATCACGTAAACTTTATTTCTTTACTTAAATATAAAAATTTCTCATAAAATCTTTGATTATCCTTACACCTATAGAAGATAGATATTTTTCTAAGTTTCAATTCATTGCCTTTTATCTCTATACGTTTTAATCTACTATTACAAAATGCACTGTTTTTTTATTTTTCCTCACAATTATAACTTTTTCTTACTTTCTAAGTCTTTAAATCAAAATCCTGATTTTTACATCATTGTATTCTCAGTTTATTTTCATTTCAATAGCAGAAATGAATAGTGAAGTTTAGAAATACTCATGTTTGCGATAAGTACCGTAAACACAATCGTCAATCAATGTATTGAAAAAAATTCAGACGCTAGAGATAAAAAATATATATATATAAAAAACAAACTAGATTCTGAGACAAAAAAAAGCACAAAATGAGATCACGATTTATTTTCCAGAATAAGGGGATCAGAAAAATGATGGAAGAAATAAATCGCGTGAATGATGACAAAGAAAACATACGTGCCAAAGTAACACAGAGGGTGTGTTTTGGTAAACAACATATATCAAAACTTGTAGTTCTCTTGTAATAAGGGAGCATGCGAGTGATGGACAGGGCTGGGAAACTTGCGGTATACATAAGTATATATATGTGAGTGTATGCGTGCATATATATATATACATATGTGTGTATGTATACACACACAAGAAATTTCCAGCCATCGATCTATCATTCATTTGTTCTGTATATGTGTACAATTATGAATGTGATAATATAGATTTTAGTTCTTGCTATGCGTATGAATACATGGATAACTTAGTAACATTTAGTAAATCTATAGAAAATATCCCTAATTTTAATTTTTAATATTAAATTTAATAATTTTTATACTTAATATTTAATTTAATAATTTTTTTAATATTTAATTTAATAATTTTTTTAATATTTAATTTAATAATTTTTTTAATATTTAATTTAATAATTTTTTTAATATTTAATTTAATAATTTTTTAAATATTTAATTTAATAATTTTTTTAATATTTAATTTAATAATTTTTTTAATATTTAATTTTAATAATCTTGTATATTTGAATTGAACACAAATTACTTACGACACAAACAAAGCAGATTTTTTGGATTTATAATTAAATATTGATAATCATATTCTAAAATATAACACTTATAATAAAAGAAGGGTTTTTCATTTTAGCATTATTAAAGCACCTTTTTGGAATAGGACAGTGGCGTAACGTACATCCCCGCAACCCCCACATCACGGAGGGGGGAGGCAGGGTTCTAGGAGGCCCAAAGTCTGACTGACACCAAATATATGTGGTTTTGCAATCCTTTGCAAGATCTGCCTTGGGGCCTAAGACCTGACTTTGCTGGGAGGCCCTAAAATTCTCCGTTAAGCCAATGAAATAGGAAAATCCACACTTTTCGTTTTATAGAAATATTTTATTTAATTACATACAAATAAATAATAATCTAGTTACTGAAGATACAAAAAATACAATAATTACAAAAGTTATAATCGTTTAGAATATATAATTATTCTATTAACAATTTTTTCATATACTTAGAAAAATAATGTAAATAATAGATTATTATTACATAATTTTTTTATAGTCTCTTTAATTAATTTTTTTTCTTACCCTTCCAATTCCAATTGGTCTCTTCTGAAATTCTATTTGAATATTATTAAAAATTATCTTAGAATTTTTACACAGATGGCACCATTGCTACAGAAAGTTATCCAGTTAAAAGTATTATTTAAATTTCTAGTTCACATCCATATTTCATTTTGTTTCGTTCCATTTCTTCAGTTTGCGTTTTGGTTATTTTAGGTATGTATGTTTTTAAATTCCTGAATACACTTATTTAACTTATCTCTGTATGTTACTTTTCAATCTAAAAAATAAAATTTTTGAATTTCTCATATTCATGTACTTGCATTATGTTAATTCACACGTGTAAATTTATGGCTTATATGTAATAGAGATTTTTGGTTTTTGTTCATTAATTTATTTCTTTTACTGTTATGTATACATTTTTTGCTAAAGGCAAAGGCTGAACCCAATAAAGCACACTTAACTCTAAATCACATCCCTAAGCCTACAACAGCCTTTTTTTAAGTGGTTAAACATTAAATGACAAAGTTAAAAGGGTTTTGAAAGCAACATAATAAAGTCGAAAGAGATTCCAAGCACGTGTTACTATTACATATCCTTCTACGTGAAATAACGCTCGACCCTACAGTATAGTCATACAGTTCTTTAAATTGAATAACGAACGGATCAAAGTAAACAATTTTTTTGTTAAAAAAATTACTGTCCTTTGTACTTGTAAAAAAGGTGTTTATGGGGAGAATTTTGTTAACACAAATTCTCTTGCAATCTGTATATATTCCTAAAAATTACAGAAAAAAAATCATCTTTAATCATCATTTCAGTGATTATAAATGTGAAGAAATTGAAATTATAACTATTTGAGATGTATAACCTCTACTTTGCATGTGGAAACACAATAGTCTATTTAAACTTAAAGAAGGACATTACATGCGTAAAAGAAGCTGCACATGTTTAAAAGTGGGTTTATATTTAAGGATTGGATTTATATTTTTCTTTCTAATTTCCACTTTACTTTCTCTAGGTACGAAGTACAGTACAGTCAGTTTCATCGATGCTTAATATCATGCACCAAACATAATAATATACTCGGAGCATAAATTTTGCTATAAATCATGCTATGCGACAATCAAAAAGCTCATATTTAGAAGAATCTTCCACCAGTAGGAGCAACGATCACCGATATTTGGTTTTCAAGAAGACTAGAGTACAATTTGAAGTTGAACAAAACAGACTTTAATGAAAAATAAGGACAAAATAAATAGAAGTGGAGGATATTAGAATAGGGAAAATGTATTGTTCTTATGAAAAAAAATTATTTAATGATGTAGAAATTCGAGTTCTACTTTGTAGGCTATGCCATATTTCTATTTGCAAGCTACGGTCACTTTATGATATCACTTAAACAAAATTTTTTCTTCGCAAAAACTAGGCAAATGACTGATTGATTGATTGATTGATTGAATATTAACGTCGCACTGTTCAGCTACACGAGGGCTTTTGGTGACGGACCACGTAATTTTCAACCATGGTCAAGTGACGTGGACGACACCTGAGCTGGCACCCCCCTTTCCTAACTACCACACCCCATCAACTAAGCAAATGATAAATTCCATTAGTTTCGATTCGAAATGAAATGAGGTATGAAAATGTTAGAAGATTCAACTATAAATCGGTGAAAAAGATTCTGAATTCTATAGTAAATAAAAAACATAAGTTTTTACATCTCTCTCTCTCTCTCTCTCTCTCTCTATATATATATAGTATATTTAAACTGAAATATTTTTAAAAAATTTTTTAATGGGGCTGTGGATTAGTGTTTTACCATTGCAGACCTAGTACATATCCTGAGAGCTGGTACCTTTTTTTAGTGCGATATCATATAGGTGGAGTACCAGTATGATTATACTGAAATATGATTAGCAATATTACTCTAATCTGACTAAAAGACAATGCGAATTAACAATCAAAGTTAAGCTGAAATATACCATAAAATCCGGCGCACTTTTAACACAAAAAATAAGCTCGAAATTTACGGATGCGCGTTATTCGTCGAGTATAAAAATGAGAGCTTTAAAAATAAAAAAGATGAGCATAGAAAAAAAATTAAGACCTATATATATCGAAATATTGTTTATTTAAAAGAAATGACATCCCTTAAGAACTTAAATGATTGTAGTTCTAGAACAATACTATTTTTTTTTTTCTAAATCTTGGAATAATACCTCGAATAAATTACGTCAAAAGGTATAGCACTGCACCTGTACGTTTAAGGTACGCCGGATGCGCGTTATACGCCGGATTTTACTGTGTATGAAAATATCAAGAAATTGGGATAAAATGAAAGAAAAAAATATAGGCAATAATAGTAGGCAAAAAGCAGTTAAAATAATCAGAAGAAAACAAGAGGATTAAAACAATTCAATCGTATAAGATGCATAACCATATATAAGTACACCTTTCACTACTTAATAAAAAATTTGTAATTGCTTACCCTGGGATTTATTGGACTGTTAATTGTAACAAAGATGGAAATTTTGTATTTTCTATTAAAAAAAAAAAAAAAACAGAAACATTTTAAAAATATTTAAATCTAAATTACCACTAATTTCAAGGAGATTATTACTTTTCAAAACGTGTGTGTTTTGTGAGAACAATATCTATTAATAACTATTTTCTAAGTCTAAATATATACTATTAAGAGTTTTTTTAAAAAAAAAAATTCAAAGTAAACATTTTTCTCAGATACCTAAATGATTTTTAACAACGATTTAAAGGTTACAATTTAATTTAGACTATTTTTTACACTGAAAACTCAATAGGACTTTTATTGTTCCTTAAACTTTCTTTTTTGCGATCAACCTTTTAAATAACGGAAGGCGAAAAAAATATGAATGCCGAAAAAAAGAGAAACTGCTTTTATAATTGGAAAAGTGACAGTTAAAACCTCATCACTCACTAAGTAATAGAAGTATATTGAGTAAATAGAACCGACAATGTGTACAACAATTGCTACAAATTGAATAATTACAATACAGCAATGATTTAACTAGATCATCATATTACTTCACGGTGCATGTATGCATTGGACAAGAGTCAATAACAAAATAATATTCTGTATACGAGTTGAGCATTGTTACAATTGTTGAAATGATGTTTTTGTTTACTTATACAGAAAAAAAAATTTTTTTTAAGTAACATTACCAGTAATTATGTCCATGTAGTGGGTAACATCTTCATTGATCTTTATTTAAAAATATAGTACCATGTTTTTTGCCTGAACATAAGATCCAGGCAGCATTAAGTCATATTTTGAAGTGGTATCTTACTTTTAATGCACTCAATAATTTCACATTGATTTATACAGGGTGTTGCCGAAATCGATCGACAAATTCAGAGGTGATAGTACGCCGCTTGGGGATGACAAATCCCTATAGAACATGGGGTCGCAAACCACATTTAATCGGAGTATTTCACAAAAACTGTTATGGCAGGTGTGATGTCAAGCGGAATGAAAAGGGACAGTAAGAAGTAAAAAATACATTTATTAGACTTAAGCCATGCTCACAAGACGAAAAATGCATCACAGATCAACGACCGAAATGCAAAGACAAGTGACTTCCACAGGAATTGTTCGAAGTTGTGGCTGTGTAGGTCACAGCACAGCCAACATCGTTGCACGAAGGGTTATAGGAACAAATCTGGTGTTCTGGTGATTTAGCTCAAGCAACGACGATCCGTGAGGTGAGATCCTCCACTGTAACCACCTGCGTCTCAAACACAAGAGATTTAAGGGGCGTCAGAAGAATAAAATCCAAAGGATTAAAGACCGGGGAGCGTGGAGGCCAAGTAATAGGTCTGCCACATCAAGTCCAACTTCCGGGACATGTAGCATGGAAGTGGCAACGCACTGTAATCGAAAAATTTGCTGGGGCACCATCGTGTATGAACCCCACATTCTGGTGTGTAGTGGCCGGTACTCCCTGCATCCACTCCAGGAGAAGTGGGAAATTTTCATTCGTGTAGCTTTCTTCAGCCCTAACACAGCACTCCAAATCCTTGCATTCGTTTGGCCACTCCCCTAGTCTGACTCATCATTCTCCCGACGGCTACTATTGTAGCGATTTTCACCTACTAAATGTGGTTTGCGACACCATATCCTGGCCGCGGTAGCCGAGTGGTATAGGTATCGGACCGTGGTTTGCCTTGTCACGAGTTCGATCTCAGTACCACTAAAGACCGGCCGTGTAGGGCAGCGATGCACGTTAAATCTGTTGAGAGCTGAAACGTCCTCCCGTTGGTGTGGTGTGGTAGTTAGGAGAGGGGGGTGCCAACTCAGGTGCCGTCCACGTCACTTGACCATGGTTCAAAATTACGTGGTCCGTCGCCAAAAGCCCTCATTAAGCTGAACAGTGCGACGTTAATATTCAATCAATCAATCAAGCGACACCACTTCCTATAGTGATTTATCGTTCTTATTCTGCCTATTGTCACCCCTTTGAATTTGTTGATGGAATTGAGCAACACCCTGTATATAGCCATGTCGTATTCTTCTAAAAAATCGTCAAAAATTCATCACAGTTTATGTCGCTGGAGGAAATAATCTATCCAGTGTTACGATGCTTTCGATTCTTCTGATGATTAATTTATTTATGACTCTATTGCAAGGGTGAATGCTTTGGAATGAACTCTGTGAACAATTAAAACCTTTACTCTTCTATTAGAAATTTATTCACAGATAATGTCTTCCAGTTCGGTAAATAATGATTTCCAAGATGTGGTCTATTCTTACGCTTCTTAAAATTTAACTCGTCCACCTATCCATTTTTGGACCATTCGAAGATCCAATTTCTCTCGGCAGAAGTCTGTAAAGTTCTTTTATATACTCCAAGAGTCTTCCACAATTTTTTTAAACTCAACGTATCAGCTCTTTCTTTTATTAACTTATTTTATTTGACTAATATACACTTTGGCAGAAGTCAAGCAACAAGCACATTTTTGGGGATTTTCCAAAACTAGTGAACCAATTCAAAGTAAATTAGATATGAAAATATTTACAGATACAAAGACGACAGTAAAAGATTAGAGATGCTCGCTCATAACCATGATTTATACTAAAGAAAGTAGAAATGTCCAAAAATGATGTATCAAGTTAGTTTCTGAGGAGGTCTTAATATGTGAGATTTGAGAACCCTTAAACCAATGCAGTTCTCACAACGAACTCTCATGCTGTTTATGAGGCTATTTAGGAGATCTTGAAAAATCTAACGCGCTGCTACACTGAGCAATTTCTTAGTTCCAGGAATATTCTAGAAAGGAATGGGGTGAGCTGCAGTTGCTCTACCAAGAGCTTTCCAGACATATTTCATGGAATTCAGATCCAGAGATTTGGATGAACATTCTAGACTCTGAATGTCCTCAGCCTCAAGGAATTCTTCACAACCACTCATTCCCTATGTCAACAAGCATTATTCTCGTAGTCCATAAAAATAAAATGGTGGCAAACTGCTCTTCTGAAAAGCCTCCCATGGGGCTAAAAAATCACATCCCTATAATTCAGTGAAATCGTGTAAGACCTGTAGCTCTGTGCACTCGTCCAACATCACCCCGGATCATCTTCAGCTCCATAATATTCGAGGAATGGTAGTGCGTCTTTAATTCTCTACATATGCAAACCCTTTAAGTGGGTTCAACACGTCCATAGGAGCCCATGTTAAATTGAGTAAGTTTATGTACTTTTTTTTCAGAAGCTACATACTTCTCATGACTAAAATTTTTACAGTAGGTAATCTGCACTATCAATAACTTTTTAACGAAGGGTTTTGTCAGTTTGTGCAAAATTAAATTAATTATGAATTTTTTAAAAATTGTCCTATTGTTTTCCCCTAAAATTTAGCTTTAAAAAGTCATATCTAAAACAGTTTGCTAGATATATCTAATTCCCTCCATTAAAATGTGTAAATATGTTAAAAGTATGCTCTCTGAAATTTTGAGGATTATATGATGAGTAGTTTTTGAGAAGAGGTACATAAAGAGAAAAATATTACATTTTGAGAAAACAGGCTTTAAGGAGAAAATTTGTACTTTTTGAGCATTTACTTTTTTAAATACTTTCCAGAAGCATATGAGGCATTTTTTTTTACTCTCTGCTTGTACCAAAGACTCTTTGTATTTTCTTTTTTTCATTATTTTTAACAATTTTGTGTTTTGGGGGGATTTCAAGATGCTTTTGTTGGGCTGCACGAATTCTACTTGTATCTAGTTTTTTGAAGCATGACACACATTTATAACTTAGTTCAATATCACAATGTCTTAAGATCATTAATTTTGCTACATGACTCATATTGAACTGTGCAATAGCCATATTTATCCCTAATTTTAGAGTTTTTAATTTCACAAATGTAGATCTTGGAATCACTGACCATAGGGTGTTATTAACTGACTCCTAGTGCATTTCATTACATTCAGCTTCTGTCTTTTGAAACTTGCACCAGGCATTTATAATTGCAGAACACAGTCCATGTTGAAGGCTCTGGTTTGAAGACAGAAGATGAAAATAACAGTCCGAATAGCAGTTTTCATGCTGTGTAGATCATTGATATTATTTCTAATAGCCATACTATAATATCTTTGAATTTTTAATATTAAAATGTCGGTGAGTCGGTTACGACCACTAAGGCTTTTTCCATCTCTTAACTTTTTTTTCTCTTTTTCGCTTTTAAGATCCAAAAGACGTGTACCCATACATTTTTGGATTTCCACTTGAACATCATATGGATTTGCGCTCATCAGAAACCTATGAAAGGGGAAACACAGGCGCTCCTGGCAGAGTTCATTTGATGCGCGTCAAGGAGTAGCTTCATTTAAAATAATAATAAAAATATTTATAATTATCATATTTTCTCATATCATATATAATTTTAAACAGAAATATTTTAACTTTAAGAAAATATAAAAAAAGTGAAAATCGATAATTTTTTGAAAGTTCAAGTGCCGAACCTCTTTAAGAATTAGTGTCCAGAATAAATCTTGCTTCATCAGTGAAGGTAACATAAGCCCACTTCTCCCATGTCGAAGAATGACTGCCGTAACTTTTTTTGTTTTGATACTTTTACTAAAACTTTCACACATTTAAATTAATTTTGTTTACTTTGAGTATGAGTGTGTTTCAAAGTTTAGAATTTTGCTTGGAAATTTTAAACTTTGGCTATTTTTTGCGTTACTTAATTTCCTTTTATGATAGAAGTTCCATTTAATTTTAAGATTCATTTTATTGGTATGAACTCGGAAAAGTGAAGGGAGAGAAAAAGGAACAGAAAAACACAGAGAAACAGAGACAGAAAGTCTCTAATTTTCTTCTATCTTTTTTTTTCTTCCCTATTTTTCTTACGTGTTAAATGTGTAGTTAGGAGTTGTGCTTTTCCTTTCTTGTTCAATATCACTTAATTTTTTTAAAAAGAAAAATAATTAAAGCATCAAAACTTTTGAGAATCAAATATATATATATATATATATATATATATATGTATTCATCTTTTCTGTTCAACAATTTAATACAAGATGTCTTTTACGGAAATTTATAGAAATTTTGAAACAAAATATTATATATTTATCACAAATCCATATGAATAAAGTAGTCAGAAAAAAAAAGCTTCGCTAATGCTTTTGAATAAATTATATATATATATATATATAAAATATGTTTAATTATATTTTAGTATGAATAATTGTCAGTTCCACTTTAGTACATGGTAAAAGTAAATTTTAAGAGAAAAAATTGCTTTATTGCACTTACTATATTTTTAATCTTTTAGGAAAAATACGTTATACGTGCTGCCATCTATTGTTGATAGTAAGAACTTAAAGAGTAGGGGAGAAAAAAATTATTTCATAGAATTTAACAGGGTAAAATACATGAATACTAAAACCTTGAAATGAACTGAAATTGTTTTGAAGCTTCTCAATATTATCTTGTTGCATCAATTTGATCAATTCAAATTAATCTTAATTTTTTAACTTTAAATCCAAAAAATTTCTTCCTTTCAGCATAAGCACTCTTCTTGAATAAGAGAAAAACTTTTTCATTTTCATTACACAGTAAATATTTATTCTTTGTCAATATTGTAAACTAGATAAAAAAATAAATATTATATTCAGATAAAATAAATAATGCATTTAAAATAAATATTAAACATTTACACAATTTGATTTGTAAAGAAACTTTTAAAAATCTTACTTTTTCTTGTAAATGTAAATAAATAAATGTAATAAAATAACGAATATTCTTAATATAAATAATATGAATACATAAGTATAAAATGAGTGAGCAATATTTATTATAAAATGAATATTAAGTGATAGACAAAAATTCACACGAGGCTTACGCAATTACTGTACAATTAATTTTTGAAAATATTTCTTTAAAAAAATTCTTCAGTCTAACTATGAAGTTAAATTTTGTTCAAGGCTTTCTGAACTTTAAGTAATTCAATCTCTAATTAATTTAATTATACAAGTATTAAATTAATATAAAAACAAATCAGTTATGCCTTCCTCTGGTGATACCTCTACAAATACTTTCTATATCTCTTATAGCCTCACAATTAAAAAAATGGAGATGAACACAGAAATTATTCATCATCAGCATTTTTTTCTGAAAATGTTTCGCTAAGTTATAAAACTCTCCATTCAAATATATATGAAATTCATATTACATGTTTCAAGCTCTTAACAATGTGCATTTATGTTTTTATTTTTTATATCACTATTAGCATAGTAAATAATATAATAGATAATATCTATTACGGTAGATAATATTGTCGTTTAACATTAAATATATTATTTAATTTTTTTAAAACCCTTCGTTTAAGTTTAATTTCTTTCTCTTCTCCTTTTTAATACCCTTCTTGTGTTTTTCTAATGTTTAATTATATACTAAAAAGTGTAAAGGAATATATTTGGGTCGTCTTTTATTTTCTAAATTGATAACTGCTGAATGTGCACACTGCGTTTTATTTACAGACAGGAAAAAACTTATTTCTCTCTTTTTTTTCATCGATTATTTAGCAGTATAAGACAATTACAAATATTTGATAAGTCATTAATATTTTGGCGCATTTATCAATAATTTATGTATTAGATCAGGGATGCTCAACCTTTTTCCCGTCTGGCCACATATATGTGACTGGTATTTCACGTGGGCCGCATCATGGTGATAACGGGGAAAGCAACGCAAGACCAAAGCAACACTGGACAAAGCAAAATTAATCAAACTATTAAAACGACTTTTTTTTTCGTTTTTTTTTTGCCTTTACTTTAATACTATATTAACCTTTCTTTCAAACACACACAAGAAATATTTACTTTTATGTATTTTTGTGTTGTTTCCAATCCCCTTGGAGCAGGAAAGCCTACACCAAGTCCATTTGACCATTCCGCGTAATAGTGTCACACACCAGGTCTTGCTGTTCATACAACTGTCGCAGGGAAATACCCCAGCAGTCCAGAAGATGAGCAGGAGAAGCAGGGAGAGAGCAGGGACAGGTAAAGAGAAAGACTTTACCCCCTGCACAAAAGTCATATTACGCAGGTGACCGTTTCTAAAGCGCGCCAAGGCCGTCTGATGTGAGCCCTGGAACTCCTGCACTGTATAGATAGGCTAGGACTCTTAGCTGGGTACCAGTGGTGAGAGCAGGAGGGTTTCGCCAAGTCAAATTCATTTTATTTCTTTGGAAGGAATGAATTTCCGAATGGGTTAAAACAGTGGAGCTGGGGTTAGAGAGATCACAGCCCCTACCAGCCAGCTCATCAGCAGCTTCGTTCCCAGGTACACCCACATGTGACAGAATCCACTGGAGGCATACTTATTTGTATTTTTTATGTATATATATAATGAGTTATGGGGTATTTCAATTTCCTTTTTCATCCATGACCAAGCCCCTCTTGTTTACATTCTACTATACAAAAAGAAAAAAGAAAATTGATAGATTTGATTGCTTGATTGATATAATTCCCCGTTAAATTTTTAGTACATTACTCTTAAATAATTGAATTTCTTAGTGCAATGGGCCATGGCCGAGCCACTCAAAAACGACCCTCGGGCAACATCTGGCCCGCGTACTGTAGGTTGAGTATCACTCTGTTAGATTATTACTATGCAAGCATTGAAAAACTGTCATATTATTTTAAACAAAAAGAGTAAACAAGGAACATTTATTTACAAACTTTAAAGAAACAATTAATGATTGATGTTAGAACAGTCGCCTCAACCGAAACCATTTATTTTTATTTGAAATATCTTTCATATTAGTTGGAATCGTTTTTAAAACTAATTCTTCAAAATATTTTAGGGTTGTTCTCATAGCAATTTTAAACAGACCTATTATTATATGTAAGAGGATGAACACATATTTGTCAATAATTATACAAAACTTATATTCTTTTCTTGTCTAGGTACATCACTGGCCATTCAAAATGTACTAACATGAAATACAAGAGAAATAAAATATAAATGTATTAGGCAGAGTATATTGAGAACAGTCACTTTACAACCCTCAATCAAATATGCTTGATGGTTGACACATATGGAAATGATTAAGCTAAATCAGCAGTGTAACTTAGAAGGTAATGAGGAATTGTTAACCCTTTATCTACCGCATTATAATAATTACTGCAAATTTTTTCACGCAATATTTTTTTTTGGATCACTGCATTGAAAATTAAGGGACATACATAAACAAAATACTCAACTTTGAGAAATTTAACTCGTTAGAGCTAATTAATTAAATTTGTATAAAGTACCGTCAGCACACAACGGTCTCAAATATCTTCATAAAATGAAAAGACCGAATGACTTTTTTAACGCAGTTTTAACTCTTAAAAATGCTAAATATAACCACAGAGAATACTAATATTTTACAGCACAAAATATTTATTTTTAAAGATAGTTAAATTTTTAAAGTTTATTTACTTTTTTTACACATAAACTTAATTTGATGATATTCAAAGAAACAGTATTTTTCATTAATACACAGAAATTCATTACACGTTATGCATTTTGAGTGGGGTTTCGATTGAAGGTTTTTAAAGCACTGCATCCTGGGGTAAGGAATGCTGTGCTTTCTTAACATGAACTACTGCACTTTGAGTTCAGCCTCTTGATCGTCATCCTAAGAATCTAACGAAAATTCCAGCACATAATTTGCTGGGACTTCTTCATCAGAAAAATCATCTGTTAGTACATCACTGATTTCAGATGGCAGGTTCTAAAATAAATCCAAAACCTCTTGAAGACTGAGCTTCTTTTTCACAGACTTTCTAAGTAAAGGAAATAATAATAAAAATAATATTAGCACCTTGAAAATCTCCAACTACTGTTAAATCTCTGTTACAGATAAAGGAATTAAAATAATGTTATATAACTTTTGAAATAAGAATGCATATTTCATTTAATTGTGTGGCAAAAAAAAAAATATATATATATATATATATATACAAGTTCGGGGATTTAAAGATACATATTTTTTGAGAAAACATTAAAATAAAATAATAAAAGAAAGAAAAATTAATCTGTTAAGCATAAAGAAATGCTAAAAAAGGCAAAATTCTATTGCTCTATAGTGATGACGCTTCAACACAACAAAAATCAATAATAAGCTACTCGGAAGAGAAAAAACTAAGTTCTTTCTCCAACACCCAGTGTGCTGTCGGTACTTATAAGTACCACAAAGTTATTCAACTGTAAAATTAATTATATATACTGTTCACTTAAAATAAATAGTCAAATAGTTTTCTGAGGTCTTCCTTAACATATAAAAAAATAAGACACTTATCTTTTGACATTAACTACTTTTCTGAACAAAAATGACAATCTTCGCTATCCGATCAAACGTCAGCTGAAAACGCAATTTCTGCTATAAAATTATTCACCTTCCCTGATAAAATACTCATTATAGAACCCGTGCTGCCATATATCTTGAAAGAGTGGTTTTCAAAGAATATTTCTGCTAAGTCTCTTCAGAGTATTCGTAAAAATGGTTATTCTATGTAATTTTAAAGTGAATGGTACTTATAAGTACCGTCGGTAGATAAAGGGTCAAACGTTGTGTGTTACGTGTAGTTTCATTTGTCCTATTGAAACTTGACAATAAATAAGTCTTAGAGGTGAGTGATAAAGTCAAGCCCCAAGACTTCCTAGATGCAGCTTTGGCTATTCAAAGTACTCGCATTGCGTAGATGGGGTTAGAGAGAAAAATTTAAAATCACTGTAAATCGTAACAAAAGGGGAAGGAGCGTTATGTAAATGCATAATGCCTATGTATATGTAATAGATAAAACAGGATGTTTGTTCAAAATACCACAAAAAAGAAAAGCATTTAATTTTTTAACTTTTTTTTTAAATTCATGAAGTGTTTTTAAAATGTTACGACTTCTATACAATAATTGACATGTACACATAAAATTCGATTTTTAAGTATGTAGGACTATGTACAAAAAAGGTTTGCATGTATTTTGGGATTACTAGATTGGAATTCGTAAAATATATTTTTTATTAACGCATTTTAAAAATTCATTAAAAATGTATTAACTCAAAATTCAACCATTTTTTTTAAAAATTAAATATTGCTTTGATTTAGAAACACTTACTAACTTTTATTACATATATTAATAGCAATAGGTAGAAAAAATATTGAAACATTTGGTTCAAAAGAGGAAACATTCAGAATAAAAAAATTTTTTTTTTAATAAAGGAAAATTAGTGATTTTTCTATTCTGAAATAAATCAATTTAAGGTTTTACTTGATATCGGAATGTAAATAAAAACGAACATAAGAGATATAGCAACTCTGGATTTTTTAAACTTAGAGATCTCAAATTTTGTGAGATAATAGAATAATATGTAAAGAATAATTTTTGGGTATGAAAATTTAATTTGATTTTTAGAATTTGTTGATTAAATCTTACTGTGAATCATTCAAAAGTAAAACATGACGTTGATTTCAATATCAAATTATTTAATCATGTCTGCCAAAACAGTAGAACAAATTTTTATAATTTTGAAACGATTTTGTCTTTTTCAAAAAAATAAATTATGAATGTACTAATTTTGAGTTAGTTTGCATTGTACTAAAAAGAGACTTGTCGTATTTTGAAAATCTGATCACATTTATTAGTTTAGCTCTCTTGATTTTATTTTAAATAAAACAAATTTAAATTTCTTTAACTTTTCTGGATTTCACGTCAGTCTCTCGTTTACTAATTAAACTTAATTCTACAGACTTTTTTCAAAAGTCTGTAGAATTAAGACTTTTAGAGACTGTAGATAGACTTTTTTATTTAATTTTATTTGAAACTATTGATTGAATTATCTAATTTATTTAACCATAATACATCAAAGTTGTATTGTTAGACATCGACACATATTGTGTAATTTTTTGGTGATACTGAGGACAATTACTGTCAAGTCATAGTGAGAAAATAGTCCGTTTTTCTAGCTGTAATTAAGGGAATACAATACGATTCATTTGACAAAAAACGGTGAAAAAAATTAAATAAAATATTTTTTAGCCTAAATTTATTTTTATATAATTTTCTGTAATCTCACAAAATTTGAAAGCTCTAAATTAAAAAAATCGGAGTTATTATAACTTTTATAAATGTTCGTTTTAAATTACATCCCAATGGCAATTAAAAGCTTAAAACAGATTTATCTCAGAAAGGAAAAATTACTCATTTATCTTCTTTTAAAATTCTAAGGAGTTTTTTTTTCTACTGTGCCTAATGCTTTGATTTTTTTACATATGGTTAATAGTACATGTAACAAAAGTTGGTATGCGTTTTTAAATCAAAGCAATACTTTAAAAAAATAGTTGAATTTAGAATTGACTGAAAATTCCTTAAAAAATGTGTAAACATACAGAAAAATGTACATTTTACGTTTATCAGTCATATGCTAGTCGTAAACCCATACCAACTTTTACTATACGGGTTGATTCAAAATAAGTGTGACCAATTTTAAAGACATATAACTATTTATGATGAATTTCTATCGTTTTACTACTGGTTTTATTTGAAAAATGAAATATTTAAATTACCAATATTACCATTTTTATTAGTGGGAGTAAATTACAGTTCCGAAATTAGATATTCAAACCCGGAATGATTTTTACAGCTTTTGAAGGATGGTTGTTCAAATTTTGTACATAATAAAGCATTTAAAAATCAAAAAAGACATTTTTCTTTTATATTACTATCTTAACTTCAAAAAGAAATAAAATTTGGCTCACAATCAAAAGCTCCAGGGAAAAAGTGCGAACGAAAGGAAATCCTTAATGAAAGGAAAAAAAAGAAGGTGAAAGAAGTTATTGCTGTAAGAAATTCTTTGCCTCAAAAACCTATGGCAAAAAAAAAAAAAACTATAGATATAGCAACCGACGACTTATCGTCAGATAAAGAAAATTGGCTATAAAAAAGTAAATTTTCGAGTCTGTCGTCAAATATCTGTTAAGACCGCAGAAAAGCGAAGAAAACGTTCTTGGCCTCTATATTTAATGTTGCGCAAAGCTTGATACAAAGCATGGATAACTTCTGA
>BMAV01011261.1:70714-84609 GCA_019973955.1 Trichonephila inaurata madagascariensis
CTCATAGCTTTTATGAATGATGAACTCAAGCTCGAAATGAACATAAATTAGAATGTTTCGACTGCTAACAGTGGTACTGTTATTGACGCTGTTTTTCAACGGTTTTTAAATACTTTGAAATCACAAGTATATGCGTCATATTTTTGTTATCATAAGTCTATTGTCTCCGCTCTTCCCCAAATTGAACAAGAATAATTATTTTTGATAAAATAGTGCACATTACTCCTTTTGTTAATTAAATACAATTTTCATTAAAGATATAATTCTTCGATAGAAAATTATTTCCAATCATACCCAATTCTCTCTCATATTTTTTTTCAGGAAATAAGTTAATGTTGCGTATTTACCACGATAACATGTCAGATATTACACATCATGTGCAACTACTGTTTCTTTTTTCTTTTTTTGCTTTCGAGGCATATATAAAATTATCTTCCTATCCAAAGATAAAGCTTTACACTATTTATTACAGAAAGAGTTAATGTATCAAATGATTGCTTTCAATTTATAAATGTAAAAAAGTAATTTATTTAAGAAAATAATATTACAGACGTGTTTCGCTTTGTTAAATAATTAGTGTATTATTAATACAGATCCAGAGAGAGATTTATTAAAATAAAACGATTTTGAAAAAATGCAAGAAGTCTCAAATCATATTTTTTACACTTAAAATATTAATAATTAAAAATTACAGTATGTGTTCATTTTATTAGTTTTTTGTAATTTTGCTTTTTACGCTATTTTTTTTAGTTTTGCAAAATATATTAATAAATAATTTCTTTAACTATTTTAGAAAATTTATTCTTGTTTTCATTACTACAATGTAGTTCAATATAATTATCTCTTACAGAATTATATATATATACACACATACCCCATATATATATATATATATATATTACCCACCTTTTTGAGACGTGAGTCAAATTTTGTTCATATTTTTTTTAATACGAGCTCGTGGGTCCCTAATGCCCATTTTCACCAGAGTTAAGTTTACAAATTTTCCTTCGCTTAACTTAAAAAATGCATCCCTTAATTATTTAAATATTTCTTTTTTAATTATGATGCATATATAAATTTGTAAATTAAATATAGTCACATTCAGTTGATTTATGCAGCATGTTAGCGAAGAAAACTTCTGTAAATCGCTCTTTGTTGCATATATTAAATAATAAAAAAGTGTTGAATGTAATTATTAAGACTCCCATGTTCTCTAAAAAAAATAAAAAAGTTTTGTCTTTTAATAGGTAAAACAAAATCTAATGCAATTTATTAATTAACAATACATTTCCAACAGCATTAGCGAGAAGAAATTATTATCGTCATAAAATTATTGATTTTCTCTTATGATTATATTACTTCAATTAGAGAGTTTTGTTTTTCGAACTATAAGTCCTTTTTTAGGACACTAATTTTACTTTGATCAATTTTCAACTCTATTCAACAGTTGATAGAATAGTTCCAAAAATGCTGATGATTAAAAGGATATATTTACATTATGCTAAAAAAGCAAATGTTATGTAGAGAGGTAATTTATCATGAATATTGTGGATGTCTTTGTCTATTGTTAAACAATAGTTTCAAAACTTATAACTAATTTTTAGGTACAAGAAATAAATATTTATTAGCTTAAAAGTATATCTGTCAGCATCTCTCTGTCTCAGCAGACCAGGTATCTATCATCACATTTTGTGACGATTCTTTCCGCGTCCTTCCATTAATAAAATCCTCTTGAGAAATTTTTGGTCTTTCAAATCTAGTTATTCACAACTAACCCTCTGAAGAAGAAAACCTGATTATTTAAGGTATCCGACTACGTTCGGAACCGTGATTTTAAAAAAGCGCATAAATGGATAATTTTCATGATATTTAGTGTCACTCAGATTAGAATACATGTATAAAATTGTTTTAAGGACATTTCGACGGATAAAAATTATTTAAATACAATATTTTTTCAAAAAATTAACTTAGAATAATCTTTTTTCAAAATGTTCTCCTTTTGTGAAAAATGCTTCTATTATAATAATATTTTGCCAGTATATAGCTCAGACCTCTCTACAGAGGCTCAACTAGAATCTTTGAAAAATTCACATTATTTTCAAAGTTACCACCCATTGTAATATAATTATTGGCATTTTTTCCTTAAAATTGCTCCCCTCTGTTGTCGTAAAATATGGATAAACCCACTTCTAAGTTATAAATTTCAAAAATTCTAGTTGAGCCTCTGTAGAGAGGTCTGAGCTATATACAGGCGAAATATTATTATAATAGAAGCATTTTTCACAAAAGGAGAACATTTTGAAAAAAGATTATTCTAAGTTAATTTTTTGCCAAAATATTGTATTTAAATAATTTTTATCCGTCGAAATGTCCTTAAAACAATTTTATGCATGTATTCTAATCTGAGTAACACTAAATATCGTGAAAATTATCCATTTATGCGCTTTTTTAAAATCACGGTTCCGAACGTAGTCGGATACCTTAAATTAGGTCTGCTATATGTAGTCTAGGTTTTCAAGCTAGTAAAGAGAGAAAGTGAGGAGATAAGATAGATTGCTCCTGATCAGGTATTATTAAATTTTATAGTGTATTTCAGATATTTAATAAGTGAAGGAATTAAAGAGACGATTGGTCACTCGAGCTTAATTAGTGCTCATATAATTTGGAATGTAGATTCGATTAATAAATAAGTTGGTCGATATTTAAAGTCCTCATACTTTGGGTATCTCGTTATTAATCCACATATTGCTTAGAATGGGAGCATCTCTTCTTTAAAATAACTTCAATTGTATTGCTAATTAAGTTATCAATAAATAGATTGTTTTTGTATGTATGGTTATTCTTTCTTCTCTTCCCCTTACATCTGTAGGCGAGAATGAGAGAACCTCTCATTCCTCACAACTTTGACTTCACCTGTCGGGGGCCACTCCTGAGTTTCCAAGTAGTCCTATTCTGGTCGGTCTACTGCTTCCAAACTTCAAACAACTTTTGAACAAACCTAATCGCATTTAAATCGTCTTATCTATTTGGGAGCTGATGTCACAGATAAACACAGGCACTTAGACATCCTTCTTTTTGGATCGAGGGCATAAAACTACTGAACTCGGGTCATCCCTGACTAAAATTTTCGAAAAAAAAAATTGTCATTATTTTGGATACGGACTAACACTTTTTAAAAAATTAAACTTTGGACAGATTAAAAACAGATTAAACTTTGGAACGAATTTGCAAAAAAATGCAAGAAAATTTTTATCACTTTAATTTGTTTTATTTTGAATGTTCCGATCTCGAGGGGAATAAGGGACGATATTCTTGCCCCTCCCCTTCTACACTCATGGTAGAAATCACTGAAAATTTACAGCAAAAAATTTTATTGAAATCTATTCTCTAGAAAATATTGATTGATCATAAATATGTAAAAAGTGAAGTTTGGGTTGAAAAAAATCATTAAATGAAATTAGAATATTGGGTGTATATATGATAAATAACACCTTTCAAAATTATTTTCCACATTTTCTGTACAATTGTAATTAACTGTATTACTACTACAACCGAAAATTGTGGCATAAATAAAGCATTATTTTAAATATAACTTTATTTTATATGCGAGAGAAAAAGACTTGAGGAAATCTATCTTCGACACAACGTCGATGGTTGTGAGTATGTGTTTTTCGCACTAGTTCAGGTGGTTTTGTCTCCCCTAAACTTTGCAGGTCACATACTGTCTAGGGTCAGCCCTGATTATACATATTGAAGGAATTGTTAAAAAGTACTTTAATTTTTCTTTGACAAACGTCTTGATTCTGTGAACGTTAATAAGAAAGAACAGATTATTCCCTTTCATCCCTGCCAAAAAGTACATGCTTTCCACAAGAATAATTATATGTATTAGTGTTTCCCACTGGTCTTTTTGTTACAACACAGAAATTAAAACTACTAAATAAAAAATTACTAAATATTTTGTACTAAAGACCATGCTAAGTAGCATGCGTCTTTAGAACAAATTATTTAGTTATTTTCTTATCCCTGTTTATTTATTTATTTATTTTTTAATGCAAATTATAACACTAGCTATTCAAATGCAGAAACGACGTTTTCACTGTCTCTTTCAGAATAGAATGACCAAATAACCTTAGAACCGATTCCACCTGGAAGCAAAATTTACGCTTTACAGCTTTCTTGATTTACCCCCAAGAGTTTAATAATAATTGGAAGGTAAAAATTTTATTTCTCAAAGTTTTTATTCAGTAAAGAATAGTTTTTAATTCTTTGAGTAATACTGAAATAATGCAAAAACTCCCCGTTGCTACATAAGTAATATTTGATTTCTTTTTATTGAACTCTGCATGTTGCTGAATACCAAATGAATAATGAAAGGTTAATTTTTAAGAGTTTCTTGTTTTATAAAAAAGGGGAGGGGGAGCAGTATTCATAAGTGAAATGGCAACATTTTAGAGTCCGGAGTCTGGAGAAGTTAAAGGATTGCCGATGTCATTTATACACGTCTGGCTCGATCTATGCGTTAAATGCCCTGGACGTACATATACGTCTTTCCTAAATACGATTATTTTCTTTGTGTTGTTATCAGTAAAACTATTCCAAAGATTTTGGAATTCAATAAGATGATTTGGCAGTGTTTGAGAAGAATTTACTTTTTCCAGCGAAAAATGTGCTTATTTATGCCTTTACATTCCCCTCCAACACATCGCATACACGTGCCTATGTGTAAAACGGTGGCACTGGGGAACGAATCACATAACTTTTAATCGGCAGTTAAGGGGTTACTAATTTGATTTCATTAACTATGTCTTTGTTAAAACCTTTGAATATCAAACGTTTCCATACTTAAATTTAAAATGAGAATTTCTATCATCAATTTCATTAAAGAAAATTAGAGTTTTGATAAATTGCCCTCGAAATCAAAATCAATGTCTAGGAAAGATGGAATCCCGACGAAACAAATATATATATAAAGTATAAGTATAACTTTGTTCCAGTGTCCAGATCAGGATCATCAGGTATAACGATTTCAAGATTTGGAGACTAATTCATTATACCATTTCCAGATCTGGCGACTAATTCCATATACCATTTCGAGATTTGGCGATTAAAAGATTAAGTTGCAACCCTAAAAGCGAAAACGTGTTTCAGCAATTTCTTACCATAATACAAATAATTGTCCAGTTTTTCGGAAAATGGGAATAAAAAAAAGACTTGTCCATGTGGGAAAAAAATATGTTCTAACTGCTAAACTCAGGCATAAAGTCTGTTTTTCTAAACTCTCTTGTCGTATTTGTGGAATGAAACATCATTCATTGCTTCATTTTACCAAAACAGCTGAGTATTGATTCAGAGATCACCGGATTAAAAAAATAATTTCTCACAAATTCTGCGATTCGGAATGTGTACTTTTATGTTTAATGCTGATACAAGTTTCAGAAAGAATATTAAGCTCTTTTTAGTGAAAAATATCTTTGACTTTATACCTTTTCCTGCAAGAAATATTTCAAACTTGGCTCTTCCAGATTTCCTTCAGTTGGCTGATCCTACATTTTGTAAACCAGGCCGTATCGACACACTGGTAGTATGCCAATGGGTATTCCAGATTCTAAAAAATGACGCATTTAAGATTAATTCATCAATGAAAAAAAGATAGTTTAAAAAACTAACAATACATGCGTTTATTGTAGATCTAAATAAAAAATGAAAAATATATATAAATTACAGTTAAAAAAAACTAAAAACGCGCTTTTATGGTTAATCGAACTAAAAAGTAAAAAAAAATTCTTAATATAAGAATAAAATGATTAACGAGAAAATTACTATCATTGTGGTAAAAGCGTGGGGTGCTTTGTATTACATTTTTACACTAACTCAGCATTTCGGAATAGAACTTGTAAGAAATTATAATAATTAATATATAGAGTACCCCCACGCTTTTACCCCAATCTCATTAATTTTCTCGTTAATCATTTTATTCTTATATTAAGAATTATTTTTCTTTACTTTTTAGTTCGATTAACCATAAAAGCGTGTTTTTTAGTTTTTTAAACACACAATAATTTATTTCACAAATTCTTCTGAAAGAAATTTCCCGTGGCGAGCAATGCAATGGGCAACTTGGAAACTAACAGTTGTAATGCTACTTTTTGGAACCAAAAAACTTTTTAAAACACTGCTTTGAGAAAAATTCTCTTTTTTTTTCTCTTTTGTAAAAACATTTTTCTTTCTTGATCCGTTGAGATGCCGAGATTAGAATGCAACGTTTCAAAATGTCATTTTAGATTATATGTACGTGAAGTCACTTTTTCATTACAAATTACACATATAACCATTTTATTTCTTTAAATCTCATCATATTTATCAAACTATTCAGCTTGATACGGCCTGGAACTTGTATGGCTTATTTTTAATTTTGTAACCACCAACATAGTACAGGGCTACAATTAAAAATATTTGTATTTAGAATACAATAATTTGAGAAGAAATTTTTTATTAACATACCTAATATAACATAAATACACATTACTTTTATGGATACCACTAAGTTCAACACTGGTGCAGACTGCTACAAGCGCACCTTAAATTGCGAGGCAAAAATTGCTAGTATCCAGAATGAGCTAGTGAGGCGAGTAACAGATGCCTCCCAAGGTAAAATAGAGAGGGAACGATACAAGTACTATGGAAGTCTCTTTTTACAAACATAACTGAACATAACCTTACAAAAGTGCATTTTGTCCGAAAAAAGTGCTTTAAATGTGGTTATTTGCACTGGTTTGTCGACTTTTTTTCAACAAACAAAATGTGATTAAAATTATGCACTTTATTTGATATTTTGTAAACACTTTGCTTTATTTCAAACAGTGGTGAAACAGAGAAAATTGGGGGCCCCCCGCAAATTCAGGTTTTCGGCCCCCAGCCCAAATACGTACTTGGAGAGTGTAAGGCTTTGAGCCCCCTTGAATCTCTGCCCCCCCGCAGTGCGAGGGTGTACGTTTCGCCACTGATTTCAAATACTACATACTTTCATTTACATATGTTGTCATTTGCGTCACTTTGGAACTGTAATGATAAAACTGAAGGTTATAGACAGCTTTCAAATTGCTTTTGTGTCAATGCAGTGCTTGAAGAAATAGAAATAGAATACAAATAATCCACACAAATTAGAAAATCTAAATAAACCCGCGTAAATAAGCAAGTGGTTATCTAGCAATCGCGGGTGTTAAAAAGCTTGCGTGGTTCAGTGTCTGACCCACGGGTTATAGGTTCGCCATCACCGCCCTAGAGGCAGTGTGACGGATCGACTTTGACTACACTTTACTCGTTTAATTGGTTTTAGTTTACTGGTAGTTCAGCTGTGAGCATTTTAGTGTGGTAGTTGGTGGTTATGATTTTGCGTTCCGTGAAACACGTATTACTTTTGCTTGTTCAAAGAAGGATATCACTCCGAGGAAGCGTTCTAAAATAATAGATCTTAATGAACACACATGAGAGATATCTATAGACACTGGTATGGGCAAATAAAATGTTTCAGGAATTTTAAGATCAATTCAAGATTCCAGATCATCCTCTCCAAAAAGAAAAGTAAAATGTGGGCGCAAGCAGAAAATTAATTCAAGAACAGATAAAATTCTAATAAGAAATAGCAAAATAAATCCAAGAAAGACAAGCACAGACCTTTGAAAAGATTTATTGGATTATGGTGTTGAAGTGGGTACCTTAATTGTACGCAAAAGGCTTCAGGAAGTTGGTTGAACGACAATAAAACCAAAGAAAAAATGATTTCTTACTAGAAAATTTTCTTAAAAAAAAAAAACAATTTCTAGCATGGGCCAAAAAATACCGATTGTGGACTGCTAACGACTGGAAGAAGGTAATTTTTAGTGACGAAACACATTTATTAGAGCAGGTATACAAATCAAGTGAAATTAGGCGAAGTGAATGCGAAACTCTCTTACTACCAGATCGTAACCATCAGACTGCAAAACACCATTCTTAAGAGATGTTTTGGGGTTTTTTCCAATGGCAATGTTCCTCTTAATGCATGATGAGTTTTGTCAAATATATAGAAATATTACACAGTAAAATTTTTCTATTCATGTTAACATTTGATTGAACATTTAAACATGACTCTCTCTTAGTCCTTTTCACAATTTGAAATTAGTCCAGACTTTTATGTGGGAAAATAAAATACAAGTGCTTAACTGTCCTGATAATTCACCAGACCTAAATGCTATTGAGAGCTTATGGCATATTCTCAAGAGAATAGTTTAGCTAAGATGAATTGCACAAAAGGACAAATGATAAACATTGCTATACAAGTGTGGTTCCACGATGATAAAGTCAAGAACGTGTGCGCTACTCTAGCGGAGTCAATGACGTATTAAGGAGGTCATTTCTGTAATATTCAGAGGTTTTCTCTCTCTCTCACTCTCTCTCTCTCTCAGTCTACTTAAGATGTGAAATGATTAAAAGCTTCTCTCTCTCTCTCTGTGTGTAGTAATTCTAGAACAAAAATAGTATCAGAAGTATTTTTTAACAAAATGTTCGATGAAATATAGGAGTAAGAACATTCAAAAGAAAATAAAGTTCGAATGAATGCACAATTTTAATTAATCTCCTTCCCATTTACAGTGTTGCATAAAATTCTGTCTGAAGATTTTAAAGCTCGCGGAAAACTTTAAAATGTTACAACGAATATTAAAGATATATTGTAAGTACCTCGAACATTTCAAAATTCGAAGGAGACAAAAAATGGGGAATTACTTCGATTCGAACGAAAACCTATTAACAACAAAAGTGCAAACGTTATTAATTTTTTTTATATTTTTACATATGTAAAGTAAGGGGATTTATATTAGGCTTGTGTGTGTAATTTTATGATAAAAATCTTAAAAAATGATGTTAAATTATTTTCCTATTGATATAAAATTGAAGCTTTTATTTTGTCTCTGTTAATGTAATTATTTTCTTTCAATATTCGTTTTTCTATTTATATATAAAGGATATTCCTTCCCTCTACAGGGGCACGACAGCTCAGGGTGAGCCTTGGCCTTCTCAAGAAGCCTTTTCCAGGCTAGCCTTCTTCTTGCTAGTACATAAAGGATATTAATCGATCACTTACCGAAAAAAATGAAGATGGCATTAATTTTAAGTAAACAATTATTTAAAAAAATAAAATTTCTTTAAAAAAGTTTAAATTATAGATAAAACCGTTTTTCGTAATAATATGGAAATAATTTACCGGTAAAGGAATCTAAAGCAGTCTATCTGAACTAAAAACAAGTCTTTTACGTTCTTTTTCTATAGCTATTTAATATTATTTTATAAAGACAAATTAACAAAGATTATTTTTTCATTTAATGCTATTATTTACAGAAATTTTCTTTCTTAATCTCCTCTTTAACTAAACTTATGTAATTTTGACCATTTCAAAAACTTGTTGCTGTTCTGTAGATTATCTTGTTATGGTTTATTCAATAAATTTACGCGTTTTAAAGCTTTTTCATCACAATACATTTCTATACTATATAACCATATACCAAATATATTAAAATGAAAAAGTAACTTTGGATTAAAAAGTAATCTTTACTATAAAGGTTAAAAAAAATTAAATTCTTAGTTAATGCTGTGTTTTATAAAATTATCTTTAGATCTAAAAGTTTTAGTTTAATCTAGATCTAAAAGTTATTATTTGAAAAAGATTCTTTAGAAAACTTTTCCGAAGAGCTTTAGATTACAATGCATCGTTTAATGCTAATATTTTTTTCATTCTTTATCTTATATATATATATATATATACATTTGTTAACTTTTCGTCCAAGTATCTAAATTTAGCCTTGCCTACGTAAAACGAATTACTGAATGATATATGAATAAGATAGGTATCTAGACAAGATATTCATTACAGAATCGATCTAAGGATCGTTACATTTTAATTAAAATTAAATTTTTATCACATTAAAACTAATTAAATTAAGCTAACGATATTTTATATGAAAAAAAATGTTCGTATTAGTTTTCCTACTAATAAGTGTTAGCAAACTAGACAAGTCTAAGCAGATTAAAATCTCGAAAGTATCTCACACACACACACAAAATTGATAGTATAATAAGATAACTTTTCTATGAAGAAAATGTGGCATGCATTTTTTAAAACTCTCCCAAATCAACTTTCATTCTTAGACACTTTCAATTAAGTTTTTAAAAGTCAGAAATAACTTTCGATCTGAAAGGGGAAAAAAAAAATCGGCGTTCGAGATAATGCCTACATATTTTCATTATCAAATTATTTTATATGATATACTTTTTAAGATTTTTTTGGGATTATCTAGATCAGGGACCGGAAACTTTTTAATTGTGAAGTATCAAACCAATCTATAGGGGATTCAGGATGCCATACTATAATAAATGTTTGAAACAATTTTATTCCCGCGATAACGCAAACAAAATTGGGAAACAGAGGTAAAATATACAGATTTGCAGTTTTATTATACATAAATTTTGCAACATTTAAAGCTATTTATTAACATAAAAATAAACAATAAATAATCAACATATCAATGTAATTATTTCCTTAAGATAATTCAAAAATTAAAATTGTACGAATATTATGTGTGCGTTATGTATCTTTTCACCAAATTTATTAAAATTAGAAACACAAATAACAAAAATTATATAAGTGTTCTCTTTCAATATAGTTAAACAAAAAGTTTTTTATTGTGAACATTGTTCCTACATTGCTCTATTTTGTATCGCAATATAAAGGGAATAATTTGTGACTTTCAACTTGACACGATTTTGATCATTCAGTTGTAAAGTAACTTCTTTACTGATTCAACATATTTTTCATATGAGAAAAGATTTTTCACATAAATATATAGAACCAAAAGCGGAAAGAAGAGTACATACTGTTTTCATCGATTAAATCTCCCCAGAAATTACATCCAATAATTTATAAAATAGCTGTCGATTTATCTTCAAAGTTATCATCTAGATTTTTCTTCATTCTATCGATGTTACTTTCTATAATTGTGAAGATATTATTTCAATAAGCTCCATTTCAAAATTATCAACTTCACTCAAAAATTGTCTAATTTGTAGAGACGTGTAGTGTGTCATTGAGAGAACCGCACCACGTGCCAAACGTGGGATGAGTGCCATAGGTTGACGATCCCTGATCTAGATAATAGTGAGAAATGTGAAGACTAATTAAAAATGTAGATAACACATTGCATATAAACTTGTTTCGCTGTGTGACGCAAGTGTTGAAGGATTCGAGTAAAGATCAGCCGTTTTAATACTAACACACTTTTATTGGTTATTTCACTTATTAACCGTAAACAAGGGAAGAATGCTAAAGGGGAGAAACAAGGGGAGAATCACTAAACCCGATGATCTCAATCAAGATTAATTACTTAAGTATAATAGGAATAAGAACACTTATCTTAACCCTTCAGCGCTCTTCTCTCCACTTTTTTAATAATCTTTGGATATCTTCCAACTTTTCTAAACTATGCGACCTCTGGTCGCTATCTTATTCACGCTTCTATATCAACTTTCAACCATCATCGCGCCTACTCTGCAACTAACACTTAAATAGAAAAATTCTAATTTACATAAACTTAGAAAGCGGTCTTCAACTGAAATCACAGTTTAAAAGATTATTTTATCCAAGAGGATTATAAGTAGGATCGTAGATAGACCCGTTACAAGTGGACGTAATGCTAGTAGCGATCCTTTTTTCTTATTAATTATGCTGTGTATATAAGTACTACTAAATACGTAATTTTGCGAGATTGAGAGTTATATTAATGTCGCACTATAAAATAGCAGGAGGGCAGTTGGCGCCGGACCTTGTCGTAATTTTGATTCATGGTCAAGTGACGATGATGACACTTGATCTGGCACCTCCTCTCCTAACTTCTACACCACACCAACAGGTGGATGTTTGAGTCTTGACAGATTTAACGTTTAGCGGCCCCCTCTACATGGCAGTCTTCAGCTGCACTAGGCTCGAACTCATGACACGCCAGCCACGAGACCATGACCTTGGCCACTTGGCTGCCACGGCCTCATGTAAGTTTGCGGGACCCATTGGCTATTGACAGATTGCAAAAAGAGTGAAAATTCGTATTCTGATATCTAAATTCGTAGTGTGTAAATTAGGGGAGACTAACTCGCGACACGCGTGCCACATTGTAGCACGGCAGGGTTACAACAGTGGAAGGCGAAGACTTGTAGAAAAATTAAAACATTTGAAAAAATAATACTAAATAGCATTTTTCTTTTTTACAATTTTATGGAAATGCGGTTGTCTCAGACAGAAAAAAATAACTCAAAAATTTATTTTAAATACACTTAATTAATTGAATTCCAATGGAAAATTATATCTTGTAGAGAATACTCTTCATTGTTGTGTGCGCAGGCTTTCTAAAGGAAGTGCAGTCGGGAGGTTTTGAAATTTTAGGGAGCGTGTTTTAAAATATCTTGAAGAAAACGATAAACGGCCCAGTGAGTGCTTCCTGCTCAAGAATAAAGATTGGCTGTGGGATTTTCCTTTTCTTACGATTTGGGACATTTAAATAATTTAAATTTAAGATTAGTGGGAAAAGATTATATTTTTCCTAATCTAGTAGGTCATATATCTTCGTTTGTGAAAAAATTTTTGTTCATTTTTTTGTCTCGATTTTGTACAAAAAAAGATTAACACATTTCACATTATTACAAGAACTATCTACCAAAAATATTAATGAGCCAAGCTATAAAAGATTTAAATACTTACTACACATTTTGCAGGACTCAATTTCATAAATCTTTTTTCAATTTCTCTGCAAGACGTTAATTTTTACCCACCTGAAATCCAAATTTAGAATTATTTATCTACAGACCATACTATACGGAAATTAAAGTATAAGAAACTTAATTAAACTGCAAGCGAACCGAGTGGTATTTGAATTTTTGAAATTCGTACCAATAAACAATTTTCCAAATTTACACGATTTGGTTGCCAGATATTGTTGTAAGTTTGGATTAGTATGTTAGTGAATAAATGTTTTCTGTTATGAACATAATAAAACCAAAATATCTCTCAAAATTAATTAATATGAACCTAGAACAGCTTAATTTTGTTAGCATCTTCAAGAACTAATCTTAATGGATAACTTGATAAAAAAACTACAAATTCAAAAGCCACACTAAGCAAGTACTGACTGTTTATTATATTTTTAGAATTAAGTGTTTCAATTCAAGTTACTCATTTTTCTTTTATACCTAACCTAACTGATTATTGAATCTGTAAAGCTGATTGATATTATGGTCTGTTAAAAAGTTAAAAATAAAACCTAAGAGTTTGAACTTTTGTTTTATAGATTAAATTATTTTTAAATTTTATTACTTAGACTTACGTTTAAAAATGTGCCATTTGTTTAAAAATTTCATAATAAACCTATAAGTAAAATTCTTTCATATTTTTTTGCTTTTTAGAAGAAATGGAACTTTAAAATCAAATAGTGGCACTCTTCTCAAAAATGTTGGCCGCCCCTGGTCTAAATAAACATGAGTTGAGATAAGTATAAATTCTTCTTGGTCCAAGGTACTACGAACTCTGAAAATATTGACTTATTCGTGAAAATGGCTGTGAATGGCTCAGGAGTCTTTTCTTTAACATAACCTCTGGATTCTTTGATGGCCAAGATTAATGGCAACTCTTTTCCAACCAAAACCCAAGAAGCGAAATGCGAATAAGAAATGCAAATAAGATAGCTTTTAAAAGAACAGAAGTTTCAGTAAGCAGGATGGCAATTTGATGAATGTTATGTTTGGAGGAGATACAAGCGTGAATTGACAGCCTATTGTAAAGTTACCTAGAAACCCAGCCATTATTACAAGGTGCA
>BMAV01011261.1:89609-159785 GCA_019973955.1 Trichonephila inaurata madagascariensis
TTTACAGTGACACACCGCTCCCACAGCTGGTGTGATGGTATGGGGTGTCATTGCCTACAATACACGGTCACCCCTAGTATTGATCCGTGTCACCATGACAGCCCAGCGGTATGTCCATGACATCCTGCAACCACATGTGTTGCCACTTATACAACGGCTCCCAGGGGCCATTTTTCAACAAGACAATGCTCGGCCTCACACGGCAAGGGTGTCATAAGTCTGTCTCCGTACTGTTAATACCCTTCCTTGGCCTGTCCAATCTCCAGATTTGCCTTCAATCGAGCATATCTGGGATCATTTGGGACTGCGAGTTGAGCATCCCACGAATTTGAATGAACTAGAGACAAGGTTACAGCAAATATGGAATGAAATGTCTCAAGACATCCTACAGAACTTGTATGCCTCAATGCCCGATCGTATAGAATCGTGCATTCGCACTAGAGGGGGTTCAACAGGGTATTAAATCCATTGTTCGTTTGCATTTTTATCTGTGATCTCCAACAATGGCTGCTACTCTGGCTACTGAATCTGGCAGGAAACACACTTCACAGAAGCCTATAAATTTAATCATTTGATACTTGGCCAACATGTTATTTACAAAAGAAATTTTGTTGTGCTATTTCTTGTCTTTCTTGGTGTTGCATTTACGGTGGCCAGCAGTGTATATATATTTGTGTGAGTGCGTGTGTTTTATTTAATCATTAATAAACTCTTATAACATTTTTTTTGCTAGGAATGATTTATAAAAGAAGAAAATTTAGATAATATTTGTAACGTTTAATTTTCACGCATGAATGATTACATGAAATGAAAATATATGATCCTGTCATTTTTATATATGAATGTTTGATGTATCATGATTGAAATTTAGGAATGCTTAAACTTGTATTAATTTCAAAAGTGTCATGTAAGAGATCTTGATTTATTATTATAATTTAAATATCTCGAACTAAAAACAAGATGTTTATGTGAATAAATTAGTCTGATTAAATTTATTTCTAATAAAATGTGTTTTTGAATAAATTTTTAACTGTTTTTTACAATCATATTTTACTTTACAAACCCTTTATTCCCATAATTCTTATAGTTTTTATGACAGTTTTTAGTATTTTATATATATATAACAATGCCATAGCCTAGCTTCATATTTAAAAGAAGGATAAGATATAAGAAATTACGCCTATATTGTTTATTTCTTTTGCATCTTTGAATACACAGTTAATCTTTGAGGATTATACAAACACTTTTAGGTAAAAACTAATGTAAAAATAATTTTTGTTGAAAATATTTTTTTTATAGAAGTATTTAAAAATAGACAATAATATACATTTCTTTTTATAGAAATAACGTGTGGAAAAATATTTTTTTGAGATCAATTTCTCCATAAAATATTATCGAAACGAGGTATTCTTCGATAAACCAATTTTTTATTGCTTTGAATACAACTTTATTAAACTCGAAACTATAAATAAATAAAAATACGAAAATACTATCATTATTTTCTATTATCCAGAACAAGTATCTAAATCAGCACTCAAAAGTTATTGGTATTAGATGTATGAGTTCTGTTAGAGATAGAAAAATAAGTTCACATTCTGAATTCTATGAATTCCCTTGTTAGCATTTTAAAAAACATCAGTTTCCAGCAATCAGTCGTACATATACAGTTCACGGTACCTAAAATATCTCAAAATCCTTTTTTCCCCTTGTATAAATGATTGATTACAATACCCTCACTAAATCAATAATGTTAAGCTCAATTTCACTTAACGAAGGATCTCAATTAGGTAATAGCTCTAGACAAACTTTTATTTCTTCAACATGAAACAGAAATACTCAAAACAAGTTTCAAATGAAGCGGATTGATGAAAAGAATGTAAAAAAGTGAATGACAGTTGATAAACATACAATTACAACAAATATTGGTATTTTAAAATTCTTCAACGTGTTTCAGTAGAGTCCCGAAAACTCTGCCAAATATGGACCGAAAGATGGACGAGTTTGTCAAAATGCCGAGTTATCGAGAAAGGGATTAAAAATGAATAAGTACAGAAAATATTGCACTGCACTTGTATGCAATGTTTGCTTGAGAATACAATTGAAAATTAGTTGCCCAAATACCCTTAAGGTATCCGACTACGTTCGGAACCATGATTTTAAAAAAGTGCATAAATGGATAATTTTCATGATATTTAGTGTCACTTAGATTAGAATACATGTATACAATTGTTTTAAGGACACATTATGACAAAAAAACTTATTTAAATACAATATTTTGGCAAAAAATTAACTTAGAATAAAATTTTCCAAATGTTCTTTTTTTGTAAAAAAATGCTTCTATTGTATTGATATTTTGCCTGTATATAGCTCAAACCTCTGTACAGACACTTAACTATGATTTTTGGAAAATTCGAATTATTTTCAGTTGCAACCATTTGAAATAATTATCGGAGTATTTTCTTTAAATTTCTCCCTTCTGTTTTCGTAAAACATGGATAAACCGACTTCCGAGTTCTTCATTTCAAAAATTCTAGTTGAGCCTCTGTAGAGAGGTTTGAGCTGAATACAGGCAAAATATTAATACAACAGAAGAATTTTTTACAAAAGGAGAACAATTGGAATAAAGGTTATTCTAAGTTAACTTTTTGCCAAAATATTGTATTTAAATAACTTTTTTTGTCATAATGTCCTTAAACCAATTGTATACATGTATTCTAATCTAAGTGACACTAAATATCATAAATATTATCCAGTTACGCGCTTTTGCAAAATCACGGTTCCAAACGTAGTCGGATACCCTAAACATTGGAAAAGTACGTATCTGGTTGAGTAAAAAGTTTTCCGCCAAGGAAAGATACCTCCGTACCAACAGCGACCATTCCCATGGTGGTTAGCCATTCTTCAAATGGGGTTTTGCACTATAAATCTGAAAGTAGGAACTACATGACTGTGTAATTTGTTTGTCAAAACTTTATCACCTTGTGCACCAAAAAAGTGTTTAAAAAAGGTCTATCACGTCAACAGATCAGAACGCTTATGTTCTATGAGTTCCGGAATAAACTCAGTCAAACTGAATGCCACAAAAAATGAGAGAAGGTTTGTTTCTGTACTGTTTCTTATGATACAGTCAAAGTTTGGTTTCGAAAATTTAAAGCTGGAAAGTTTGACACTAAAGATGAACCGCGTTCTGGCCACCCTATTGAGGTTGATTGCGATCAGTTAAAACAAATCATTGATCAAGAGAGAAATGTTTCAACGCGAACTATTACTTTAGAGTTTGACGTTTGTCAAAAAACACTAGTTAATGCTCTCAAACACATAAAAAGCTAACGTTAAGGTATCCGACTACGTCCGGAACCGAGATTTTGTAAAAGTGCATAAATGGATAATTTTCATGATATTTAGTGTCACTTAGATTAGAATACATGTATAAAATTGTTTTAAGGACATTTTGACAAAAACAATTTATTTAAATACAATATTTCGACAAAAAATAAACTTAGAATAACCTTTTTCCTTTTGTGAAAAATGCTTCTATTATAATAATATTTTGCCTGTATATAGCTCAGACCTCTGTACAGAAGCTCAACTATGATTTTTGAAATATATAACTTAGAAGTGGGTTTATCCATATTTTACGACAACAGAGGGGAGCAATTTTAAGAAAAAAACTCCGATAATTATTTCAATTGGTGGTAACTCTGAAAATAATATGAAATTTTCAAAAATTCTAGTTGAGCCTCTGTAAAGAGATCTGAACTATATACAGGCAAAACATTAAAATAATTGAAGCATTTTCCACAAAAGGAGAACATTTTGAAAAAAGATTATTCTAAGTTAATTTTTTGCCAAAATATTGTATTTAAATAAATTTTTTTTGTCATAATGTCCTTAAAACAATTTTATACATGTATTCTAATCTAAGTGACACTAAATATCGTGAAAATTATCCATTTATGTGCTTTTTTAAAATCAAGGTTCCGAACGTAGTCGGATACCTTAAGTTTAACCACTGAGTGCCTCACGAGTTGACTGCTGCTCTTGGCTCTCGCTCAGAGATCAAAGGAAAGAGAACATTCTGGACAGAATTGTGATATGTAATGAAAAATGGGCTTACTACAACAATACAAGCTGTATTGGAGGGTGCTCAGCACCCGGGGAATCAGCAGATTCGGTTGCAAGACGAAAGCCAACAAGAAGGTATTTCTCTGCATCTGGTGGGAATGTCGAGGTAAGAAGTACCTGAAAAGAGGGAAGACCATCAACAGTACAATATAAAGCAATATGCAAAATCAAAGTTAGCGATGCCATTCTCGAAAAACGAAAAAAAAAAAAAAAAAAAACAGTTCAGAAGCAAGGTGGTTCTCTTTCATTAAGATAACGCCCAGCCACATGTACGTGCGATGACCGGCTGGACTCTCTACACTCTGGAGAGTTATTTGGAGCAACATCCACCACACAGTTCAAACATGACGCCTTCGGATTACTGTCTGTTTTCACATCGGCAGCTGTATCCTGATGGCACAACCTTCCATTCAAGTGACGAGGTCATAAATGAAGTCGATCGTTTTTTGAACTCGCGCACGCCACTATTCTTTGCAGAAGGGATTAAAATGTTACCAAAATGCTGGCAGACCATTGCAGATCTGAATGAAGATTACTATCCTCATTAGCTTCGCTGTGATTTTGTATGTATTTATCGTTTTACAAAAATTGGTTTTTTTTGGCGGAAACCTTTTTACTCAACGTAATATTTTATGAAGCCATAGAGCATTTACTACATGAAAATGAAACAATGAATACATAGTATTTAATAATTTACCTGACCAGACACACCTTATGAAGGCATAAAGCTGTCTATAATGATGATTAAGTACCGACTTTGCAAAAAAACTAGCTACTTTTTTTAAAGTAATGTGTTCTGTTGACTTCCATACGGCACTCTGCATTTTGCTGTTTCATCACAAAATCGAAGGAGCAGTAGGTCTATTATTGACGCACTCTGTTGTTCAAAATACTGAAGGGTGGTTTCGACAGCTGTTAATCCCTCACTGTGATATTTAGGAGTTTGTGCAATGTCCTCAACGATAAAGTTTTCATCATTTTCCAGTATTTTTCATTAGGTTGACAGCAACAACAATTTCTACATAATGTGTTGCTCGGTATCATTCCAGAACCAGTATTCGACGTCATTTTCATCGGCTTTGAGCTGCAAGAGTATGGGCCGAGTTATCCGGACTTTCCGGTTATCGTGTGCGAGTTTTTAGAACTGTACTGTACCTGCCACGAATGACTTTTTTTCTGTTATCTAATTTAAAATATAAAAATGAAGCAAAAGAGGAAATCATTGTTTCCAAGTAGACAAAAAGAGAGTTCGATATTTTACTCAGAACTAAATCATCTCAGTTAGATTGATAGACATTAGTGAATTAAATAAATAGGCACTTAAGAGCTCTTTTAAATTCTGATTTGAGAAATGAGCAGAATAGGGTTTTCAGAAAAATAGACTGTTTCAACATTGAAATAAACATTTTATTTCAGAAAGTAATATTCAATGAACTAATCAATTTCTACTTTCTGGGGGCTCTTTATATATCAACAGTTAACTCTTCTCTTAAATTACCATTGCAGCATTTCTTTTGGAAACGTTGAAGTAAATAAAAAGCTTTATTATTTAAACTTTTTACTCTTTTTGAGCAAGGACATGCCAAATTAAGAGCCATTAACTTTACAGTATCAATTATTTATGCTACTTTAAGATTTATAGTACAATGTAATCTGCAAAGGTGGTAAAAATCCTTAATTGTCAATTATTGAAATTAATTTTTATATAACTGCTTGCTATTATGAATTTTCTTAATCATTCAACTTATAAAAATAAATACCTAATTCTTAATGGAAAGAATAAAAGGTAGAAATAAAAGTATAAAGCTCTTTAAGGGTTTTCATTCAGTCAAGAGCTCAAAAACAAGGAGCTGTAATTCAAAATAATATAATAAAGCATCTTACAATAGTTTAAAGCTATAAGAATGAACTACAATATTTCTAACACACACACACAATTTAAATATACATAAGTATTCTATTAAAACATAAGTTTCAAAAAATATTTTTGAAAAACTAATTTACAAGAAATTTATATTTAATCCCATTCTATATATTATTCAATAGTATTTAACTGATTGAAGTTTTGATTGCATAAAGCATTGCTTGTGAAACGCCTCCTCGTTTCTTGAAATTTTACATCATTGTTCAGTAAAATTCTTAGAAATTTTTAATATTGAAGCTTTATATCAACCAAATAATGCCAAGACCCAAACCTGATGACTTGTTTAATTTCAATATTTAGCTGCAAATTATATATATATATATAAGCTGTAAGATTTTTTCAACGATTAATCGTGTTAACTTATTTCGCGAGAGCAGATTCTTTTTCCAACATAATTATAAACTCCCCTAATTTATGGAATTCAAAATAACTTGCTGTGTTAGCAATAAAAAATCATTCATATTGTATCCTACAAACATTCCGATTGCATTGTTAGTGTATAAATTTTTTTTTTCTAATTCATTTAATACATTTCTAAGAATAGCTCTTACTTTGAACTCAGTCTACATTCAAAAATTATGTTTTAAATGAAATGTCATAATAAACCTTAATGCTTGACAGTAAATTTACATAATATTTACTTATAATCCACGTAATAAGTAATATAAAACGAATAAACAATTTAAATAATTTGCAAAAGGGGAATTTAGAAGTTTAAGTAAAATTGACAATATAGCAGCAATATTTTTGGAATTTTTCAAAAACTGCACCTCGGATTATGCCTAGAGTTTGCTAGTTGAAAAGTAAAGGAAGTACTTTTTAAATTTCAGATTTGATAAAATAATCATATGAAAAAGTATTTACTTGAGCAATTTTCAAACTTTTGGTGTGGTAGTACCGAAAAATAAGCACAAAAGTAAAAGAAAACTTTCATTTTGATCAACTCTTGTTTTTACTTCTGAAAAAAAAAAAAAAAAAAAAAAGAAAAAAAAAAGGCTAAATAAATATGTACCATCGTACTTTTGATGGGTCAAAATAAACCGTAAAAGTACATTTCGCGTGGGTGGACGTTGTTAGACAATGAAAATATGTGCAAAAAAATCGTAAAATTCAATCTTATTTGTACTCAAAATTCTGAAAAAGTCGTTCAGTTTCTTATTTATCTCTAAGCGAGGGATTTTCTGCCTTTTCTTTATATTTTGGTTCAGAATAAAAATGTTAAAAGCTTTAACAGTGTTTTTCTTAAGAGAAAAATTTTTAAAGGACAACAATCGACTGTACTGCCCTAACGGATTAGAATGTTTAATTACGCGCTCTTCTCTGGGTTCATTATAAAATTTTCGTTGCTTATAATTAAATATAAATGTTTAAGATTTCAAAAATAATCAGTAGTTTATATCTTAAAATGAAGAATGTATGGCACAAACGATTTTGTATAATTCCGCATATTTTATTGATTCTGCTAATAATTCTCTGAAAGATTTGTTGTTTTTTCTTTAAATTTTTATTTCACTAATTTTTTACTTTTTTGGCTAAACATATAAGCACAGTGACAAGAGTTTAAAAATGCAGCAGATAAAAATATATAGAGTTAACTCAAATTTGCTTTTCTTTAAAAAAAAAGTATGAAATTTGAATTATAATAAAATTTACATATCAAAAATTTCGCCTTTGTTATTTAATCATGCATGTAAAAAAAGCGAAAGGATATGATACAAATTTTTGCTGAGTTTATCATGTTTTTATTTCTGTTGCTAATGTCACCTGTCTGACGTAGTCAGATCGAGGCCCACAAAATTCATCATGACAAGGGGCTAAATGTACGAATGTCGTTGGCCGTAGCCTTGAGGACCATACAGGTGACAGTACGATTTAGCTCGGTTCCACCCCAATTTTGAGGGAGAACACTCTGAGGGAGGGTCAGGGGCCTCCCACCTCTCATTCCCTGCCACCACCTCACGAGACGATTTGCGGCTCGACGACTGTTTTGAGTACCCCCATGCCGCGAAGGCACTGTACATTTACAAACATCCATGTCTTCTCCGGGATTCAAACCCAGGCCCTACGATGTAAGTTTTTTATTTCTAATTCAATCAAAACTTGGCAAACACAAAGTCTGAAATCATTCATAATATTTTATATGATTGTACATGTTTATACTTTGAACTTCCTAGTAAATGTTTTATGAAGCTTTATTTCTTATTGACTTGTAGCAGGGGTGGGCAACTGTTTTGGGTCGAGGGCCACTTTGCGGACAAAGCGGAGGATTCCGTAGGTTTTTAAAATAATTGCATTCATTAGTTAACTTTCTGTCTTTAACAATGTATACATTTTACCATAAAAATCAATAAATATAAGTTATATAAAATAATCTCAATTTTATTCAATTTATTAATTATGCTAGTTTCTTATCATTATTATGAAACCCAGTGGCTGAGTGGTAGAGCATCGCACTTCCACGATACAGGTCCGGAGTTCAAATCCCGGACTGGGCAAGGGCGACTCAGCCTTTAGTGGGTCGATAAATGAGTACCAAGTTTGCTTGGGAACCGAACACTGGGGGTTTCGCGTCAGACTGACCACTTGATCGAAACATCTGCATATGCACCCCCAGCACCTAATGCCATGAAAACTAAAATAGGCACAGTAGACTTTGGCCCTCATGGGCTGTTGCGCCACCGAGTTCAGAGTTCAGTTCATATCATCTATTACTGCAAGAACATTTACCGGTGTGTTGTGAGTTCGAATCTTATTCCGCTGAAGACCCACCGTGCAGAGAGAGCTGATACACGTTAAATATGTCGATTCTCAGACGTCCTCCCATTCGTGTGGTGTGGAATTAAGAAGGGGGGTACAGCTCAGGTGTCATCCTCGTCACTTGATCATGATTAAAATTACGAGGTCCGTCGCCAAAACCTTTGTGCAGCTGAATAGTGCAACATTAATATTTACTCACTCGCAAGCGTATTTAATTTTAAAATCAGTTTAATTGGACAAATGTACCCTATTACACTTTTCAATTTTAAAATCAACAGTGAGATTTCTTGTGGAAATTAAAGTTAATTAATCTATATTTACTCTTGCTGATCTTCATACAAGAAAAAGGGTTGCTCACAAATATATGTTGACCCACACACAGAGAATATTTTCTGCCTATATGGTTTGCTGATGGTTTTGTAGAGGCTACAAGTGGTCCGCGAGTCACTATTTGTCCACCCCTACCCTATAAACTAAGTGTTTACTTAGAGTAGAGTAAGACCTCGCTTAACGCGTAGGGTATGCGCTCCATCAAAGCAGAGCGTAATGTGAAACAGTGTTAAACGAGGTTATTTCATCAAGTAAATAATGGGGTTAAGGGAAGATGGGTAGAAAATGAGTCAGGTATTTTACCATTAAATTTATTAATTATGTTTTTTATAGCAATAGAACAAAAATTTATTTCTTACAAATATAGAAACATAATAAACGAATATACATATAAAAATAAATAAAATTCTAAGTCAGTATATTTATATTTCAGATCATTCAATCTTTTCTGTATTTTCAATCTTCTGCCTTTTTATCAAGAAGGGATCTAAGGTAATTTGCGTTTTCCTTTTCCGCTCTGTAAGAAGTTGTTGGTAAGTGGATAAGGCATCCATAACACCCCGTCTTGCCTTTAAATTCCATAAAGCATTAGCCCGTGGGTGATGCCTTACTTCTAAGTTATCCTAGTGACCTAGGGGTGTGGGAGTGAGTGAAGAACCAGGCGTTGCCATAATCTTAATATCTCTTTATTAAGATCTTAACTTAAACACTATGCAATGATGATATTTATATTTTAACTTAGAGGATCTGAGTTGAAGAAACACACAATACGTATTACCAAGTAAGCGTGATCCTGAACACTATAATTACTTTACCGCTTACTCCTAACCTCTGTTTATACACAGTTCCTAATATTTAGTAGAACGGTCCTACCTCTATATCCTAGGTAGCAGCAACACACTCGAATCCTCAATGCCGTTTCTTTATCTCGCGTGGAATGATATCCACCTTGACTTGAACGCACTGTCACGGATAACTGAACTCTGGAATATCGGCTTATTTCAGCTTACGCTCTTAAACTCAGACTAGCATAATCACTTCCCAAAAGGCCACCACGCTTAAGCCAAACTTCTGCTATTTAAAAGGTTCCTAATTTGCATAATCTCGCTTCGCTTCTGGATTTGGTTCGAAAGAATTTGCCTTTTTCGGCCCCAAGGAACCCAAGAGGATAATTAATAGAAAGCGCGATGAGCCCGTCACAACTCCTTTTAAAATTTGAGTCATTTTCAATAAATTGGTCCATAATTTCTGTTATAGTGGTCAAACTGGTTTTTAGAAACGCTGTTCAAAGTTCTTTTTGAGCTTCTTCAGAATCACTACTTTCAATATTTTTGTGTTCTGTTTGGTCCGCTAATTCCTTAAAATCATCATTAGAAAAACTTAATTCTGTTTCTTGCACTATTTCTTCCACATCTTCCACATTTACTCATCTAAACTGGTTTGTTTCGCTAATTCCACTATTTCATTCATATCGACAGTATCCAGTGTTACCGTCCTTGCTTAGATCTGGCCACACCCCTTTCAAACATTTTTCTGTCACCTCATTCCAAGAAAGGTTAATGTTTTCTACATCACTCATGATATTGTAGTTTTTTCAAAATTCTCTTATTGATTATTTCTCTTCGCCTTCTGTTTTTTCAAACATCTCTCTAAAGGTACGCCGCAGGTAATAAGCCTTAAAATTTGATGTAACGCCTTGATCCATAGATTGGATAAAGGCAGTTGTGTTAGGTGGCAAGAAAACCAATTAGACTGGAATGCATGTAATTAAGTCAGATAAATTCGTTGGATGGCTTGGAGCATTGTCAATTAAAAGTAGTGCTCTTGATTCAAGTTTTTTAATTTCGCAATAGCGTTTAAGAGACGGAAAAAAATATTCAGTGAACCAATTCTGGAAAATTTTCATAGTTATCCATGATTTTTTATTAGACTCCCAAATTACAGGTAAAGTTGATTTGGATATTCCTTTCATCGCTCTTGGGTTTTTGCAATGGTAAACAAGTAGTGGTTTTAATTCCGCTTGAATTACCACCCAGTAGAAGTTTCCTCGTTTAATTATTGCTTTTAATGTCACTGGGAATTCAGCCGCAGCTTTCGTGTCATCACTTGCTGCTTCTCCTGTAATCTGTATGCTATGAAGATTATTTCGATGTTTAAATCTATTAAACCCTCCTCGACTTGCAACGAAATTTTCTCACTTGTGTCATTTACCTCAATCTGAATGTAATTAAAAATTCTTCTTGCTTTTTCCATTATAATAGATTAGCTTACTGGCATATTGCGTTCAATTTCGTCATCAATCTATATAGAAAGTCGTTTTTCCATTTCTTCTACTGTATTATTTCTAAAACGGGTAATTCCTGTTGCAGTTGCCTATGACAGTATTTTTTCTTTATTCTTAAGAATGGTCCTTATTCCTGAAGTTGCCAAATTCAATGCAGCACCAATTTGAGATTGACGTTCACCAGTATCTAATCTTCTAATCACTTGCATTTTAGTTTTTAGTGAAATGCTTTTTTTCTTGTTGCTTTATTTTCGTGTTTTTATCATCACCCATGATAAAAACTAAAAATCCTTATATTTGTCATACATAATCGTTATATTACATAAATTTATACTTACAATAACGTCAACAAATGTTTGAAACGATAAAAATACGTTCGTGTAGCACCGTAGAAATGAAGAAACACAGATAAACTGCTTCAGATATCGGGAAGCCTTACGCTGTGTGCAATTTCGGGGAATCCCACAATTCAAATAAAAGAGCGCTAAACGAAACAGGGTTAAGCAGGGTCTTACTGTACTACATTGATAACCTTCACTCATTCCCATTGCCCCTGAAATTAGATATGTATTAATTTGTCGCATTTAAAAACAATATAATCAGTTATTTCAATATATGTATATGCCTTACAAAAACTCGCCTAAAATCGTTTAACAAATTTTTTCAAAATTTCATCCAAATAGAATATGAATCAAAGCTTGTTAGGTATTTAATGCTTGAAACAACAAGATTTAAGTAACGCCAAATATGACCCGTAATTAGGGCGAAAGAGAATGATTGTTGAAGACAGAGAATGTGATTAATCAAATGATTCATCAGGAAAACAAAATAAATTAGATTTGGGACAATGATCTTTCAATGTCCAGAAATAGCTTGCATCATTCCTTGGTTCTAGGACAATGTATTGGGAACTTATTCAATAACATTCTTTTGCAACTAGCAAAATGCAATAATCTCTACTTTTGTAATATTTTTCAGGCATTGAAAGTAACTAAATCAATGAACAAAATTATTTTCGTTATAATTTTGACAAGGTTAAGTGTTATATTTCTAATAGGGATAATTTTTTTTTAAAAAAAATTTAAATGGCTTTTTAATTTTATTCTGTAATGTTCATATTTTTTGTAAAGATTCTCAATTGAAACAAATAGTATTAGTCACTTATAGTTTCCCCTTCAAATTTCTTTTAGCATGTCTTAAGGATCATAATATTTTATGTTATAAAAGAATTTTAAATGACACCTGTATTTAATGTTAATGGTATTTTTAAATAAGCTGACGTGCTGTACTCTGTAATATGAGAAAAGACGCTCAAAGAAGGAGTCACTCGATTGGGAAAGAAATATGTATGAACGTATCTTACGATAGAATATGCAAATGATTAACTTTTAGTTACTTTATTAACTTTTATTAACTTTTACCACGAATCGGCTAGAACCATAGTGTATTTCAACAAATTAAATGGATTGTATATAAAACAGATGAAGTTAATTTCGAGAATATGTTCCATGCGAATGTCATTCAGTCGACTAATATGAACTAAGTCAATGCCTCGGTGATGGATTCACTAATAGTAGGAGCAGTTGTCACCTTTTGAGAAAAGAAATGCAATAGAGAAGCAGGGTGCTAAAATCGCAGAATCACTCGAAATTTGGAACGGAGCGATGATACCATTCGACCATGTAGGCAGGAAAGAGTTAGCCATGACCATACAGAGCGTCCAGAAGGTAGCAGTTCACTGAAAGCGATGATGAAACGCGAAGCAGAGTGATCGTTCGACCAACCCTAATAGCTCCTGATGCATCTTTATCAACAATTCAACGTGTAATCCGAACTCTAGTGATTACAATGATCTTTGATAGGCAGATGCCACTGCGCACCGAATGCTCCTCACAATTGCACACTGCTAGGCAGTTTGCTATGGTACCGAACACATCTCACAGGCGGGGAGAGAAGGGTAGAATTGTTTTCAGCGATGAGTCCCACAATGACCACCGAAGACATGTCTAGAGAGGTTCGGGACTGCGGTGATATACTCACCTGATTGTCCGCCGCAAAGTCCAACAACCTGGAGTTATGGAATAGGTATGCTATTTCGTTTGATAACCAATCCCCTTTGATTTTCATCCATGACACCTTTATAGCACGGTGGTACACCTACGGAATTCTACTTTTCTTAGGTAGCTAATCCTTTTAGGAAACCTTGGACTCATATTGCAACACAATAATGTCTAGCTACATATAGCATTCCTTTCTTAAGGCCTCATCAGACATGTATGTTTAGGAAAACTTGAGTATCTTTCGAACAGCCGTTTTGAGAAATTTTTCGAACAGCTGTGAGAGTGAAGGTGTGCCTTAAACAAAACGACACGCTCTGACGTCAGTCGCTCTCTATCTTCACACAGAAAATTTACTCGCCGATTTTTATGTTTCGGTAAGCGAATATCCAGAATAATTAAGATTCTAAGTTCAAAAAATATTAAGAACCTGTCAAACTTTTTTTATAGCATTTCTATACATTCTTTTTGATAGTTATTTTACATAATATTCTCTTAAAATACTTTTTTGCAGCACATTTTTATCTTAACTACTTATTTTTGTCGATTATCATGAAAATATCAATAAATGTAAGTACATGAAAAATTTTAATTTCAGTTAAATTACAGTGTAACATCATTTTTTTAACTATCCCCCTTTTTATATCTTGTGTTTGCATAGTAATCCTGGGATGAAAAAACTTGTTTTGTGAAAGCAAAGGAAGAAAACCGTCTCTCTTTTTTCTTTTTTTGTCTGAAATACATTGTTTACATATGTAAGCAAAATACTAAATAAAAAAGTGTAACTAATCCCTTTTTACTGTGAACAATCTTAAATTGCTAAGGACAGGATATGCATTTAATAATCGCAAATCCTTGAAAAAAAATATAATAACTTTTTTTAAAAAAAAAACGAATAAATCTGTTAACGTACACTTTTAGTATTAAAATCTGAATTAAGAGCTCTCTTTAATAATTTTTAATGCCATTTTTGATCCCTGTTTTAAGAAAAATATAATTTTTTTGAAAGTGCAGAAGCGTCAAATAATAAATTACATTTAAGTCATTTTTGTAAGATTTTATTGTATTTAAATCTCGATCTCTCTTTTCTTTTCTCAGTACTTTGAAAATGCATTATGCTACAAAATAATGTATAAAAATACCGTTAAATATGTACTATCTTTTGCTTTTAATCAATCAAAAATAAGCGACACATTCTGATAATTTGATTTAATTAAAACTTTCTTTTAGAAAAGTAAAGCTTGAAGTAATTTTTTACAGATATATGATCACAAAATATAAATTACTTTGTAAAAGAATTCGTTCAGACTGTATATGTTTTTTGATGTAAATGTATTTCAATATAATCTATGAAAGATTGCGAAATAATAAACTGTCACTTTCTTTGAATTTTTCTGAATGATCCTTTTTCATTTTCAAAAAAAAAAAAAAATGGGAACTGTTAACTTGGTAACTTAGACTAATGTTTACTGAAAGAAAAGAACCTATTTAGAAAACGTTTTGACATTTCATTTCATTTAGGTTTAGATAATTCAAGTATGTATTTCTGTAAAATAAGCAAAATTCAAGAAACGCTGATTATTTATTTTCTCTCGGAGTATTAAAAGTAAAATTTAAAAAAAAATTCAAAAGTAAATTAGTTATTTGTATATTCAAAACTACATATGCCTTACATTCTGTAATTTAAACTAACCAGAAAAAATACAACTTAGTTAAATAAATTTCATAGCATACAAGCCAACAACCAAAAATAGCAAATTAGTATCACTTATCAAAGATATATTAATTCGGTTTTTGTATTCACATGAAAACAGACAAAATCCGTAAATAAATTTAGCTCATTAAGCAAAGAAGTAATTACTAATTACGAACTATCATTCGGATTTTTACACAGATTTTAACTGTTATTTATATACCCCACAGAAAATAAAAGCAATAACTTTAAATGAGTATGTATTATGAATGCATGAATAAAATTCACACACATATATATAACTTTACTTAATTTCCATTTTATTTATTAGAAGTATTCCATTGATTTGAAAATTTCGAAACTTAAAAAAAAATGATTAAAGAAATTTAAATAATGGTTTGTGAATGTCGAGAGCTCAACAATTCATTTTAATTTACAGCTATTAAGACCACCAATTTATGATTGATAGACTTATTTTAACCAACCTTCTAGGAGATTAAAAAATGTGAAAAACACTTAGAATAAGGTTTGATGAACAAATAAAATGAAGAAAAATAATAAAAATATAAAAGATAAACCCCTTCTTGGTTGGCGTTGTATGTCATGCGACGATGAGAAAATTTCATGGCTGAAAATGGAAAACCTAACCATCTTGTATTATCTGTAATTTTTCATTCTATAACTATTATTGCATGTCTCATCATAGTGATAATAATAATTATTATTATCCCTATGTTGACTAGCAACAATAATTAAAGAAAGCGTGATATCTGTTAGAACTTATACTCAAGAATGATTCAGGCTCTTGACAAACAAATTTTCTATTGACAAGCAAAATAAATTATCAGCAATTAATTTTCTCGATGAAGTTTTTATGTTCTGACGAGTCCAAGAAAAACTGTAAGCCGGTTTTCATAATAACATTGCAAGGCATTTTTCAAAACATTTTTTTCATATTTTCTTACATATTCCCAATAATTTTTATGAAGATATTTATCTTACACAGCTTAAAGCAATAGATTTAATAAATACAGCTCCAAAGAGTACTTTTTAAAATATAAAACTTGGATGCAAGGAAAACTGGAGGACAGAGAGTGGCGTACCACATGCATAATTAACAGCAGAGCAAGCAAAAGTCCCTTTAATGACAAAACTATTTTTCATTTTCAAATTCAACATAGAACATATGCAGACATTGTTAGAAAAAAAATTACTTTTATTTTAGACTAATCAATTTATGATTAATTAAAGTTAATAACCGTAGAAGAGTTCTTATTAGTTTTCCAATCTAAGATTATAAGATTATCAAATATGCACTTATTTCTTGATAAACTGTAGATCACTTGTCAGCTCTTTCATAAACTGCTACAGACCTCTTGAAGTCAGCTTCTCTATTACTTCCAGTTCTACGAACAGCTGCTCTAGTTTGAATGGTAACTTAAAGACGAACGACACACTACTAAGGATTAACGACTAGCTACTAACGATTCACGATTAACTTTAACACACTCCTTGCCAGGGTTTAAATAGCATTTACATTAGTATACAATCACGTCATCTCTACGAAAGGTGGTTTTAAACTCAAACCACAGTTAAAGAATAATTTCGCCAAGATGATCAGTTGAAGAACTGTGGATGGATCCTGTCACTAAAATATTAATTTTCAGAAATAAAACAAATACTTTTGGGGTCGGAAATCCGGAGTAAAAAGTTCAAACAAGAAGGGTCAGTCTTTACATTTGAATTAAGAGACTAGGACGAATAAAATCAGATTATAGGATATTTTTATTACAATGATGTGTTATGAACAACATACGTGCTGATCAATTAAACTAATTAACACCTAGACTTAATTATTTTTTATTTTATTATTTTTTTATACGCCTATTGTTCTTCATCAGCACTTCAACTGTTGTGATATCTTTGGCATCACCAGATGGAAAGGGTGTATCTTAGAATTTCTGCTTCTCTGAAATCTACCATCCGATTCTTATCTTGACAATCTGGAGGCTAAATTTCCAATCTACCATAAATATAAATAAGACTGATTTTTTTTTATTTCTTAGAAAACAGTAAAAATAAAATAGTCTCCTTTCATCATTAGTTATAAGTAAAGAAACAATTTTTTTACAATTATTGGACCATTACATTATAATTCATTTTGTTACCACGAGTCCCGAACTACTTTTCATTTTAAGTAGGTGAAAACCATTGTATCTATATTTAATTGTTGTAATTTAAATATATTAAATTTAAAAACAGAATTATTACGCAGGCAAAGATAAGTAGCTATTTTCATATGGTGAAAATTACTTCTTAAAAATTATAATGCGAAACAGAAAAAAAATATGTTTTGACAAAAAAAGTGAAAGAATTATTATTATTTCTTATTCCTCTTAAACAGAAATTTCTCTCTATTTAACCATTTAAAATGTCTTTTTTGAGAATTAATTGAGTTATTCAATTCCTACTATTAGTTTTCACTCTCCTTATATATATATTGTTCAAATTTAAATCGTTAATAAAATACTTTTTATTCATCCACTCAAGTTCAAATATATTTTTTAAAACTTGAAGTGGATGACACTTGAGGTTAATACAGTTTTTTCAAATATTATTTCCTTAATTATATTTAATTAATGAATAAATAGTAACAAACAAAAATGATAGTCCAGTACAATACATAAAAATGAAATCCGCTCTTCGTGTCCTTGTAGCGCAATGGATAGAGCGTTGAGCATGTAATCCAAAAATCGTGGGTTCGAATCCTACCTGGGATGACCTAATTTCTGAGAATGTGGTTTATGAATGAATATATAGTAACAAACAAAAGTATAATCGAGTTCAACACCATATGCTGAATGGAAAATCGGTTTCTGTTTTACCACTTAATATTGTGAATCTGTCATACGTATATACATTTTTATATTAATTGTAATTATTTAATAAAAAGTAACTAAAATAATTTTTTGTTGTTGACCTCAGTAGGAATTGACTACCTCAATCTAAAGTGAAATTTTTTTTAAAAAAAAGCTTTTCCATTTTTTAGATTCGTGACATTTCTAGATTTGTTTCCTTAATTTGAATTTATTTATTTAAATTTTTTCAATTCAATGTAAACTAACAATTATAAAGTGGATTGTAAATAAAGTATATTTGTACTCAAAGGGATCTCCTTTAATATTCTTTACATATACGAAGTACCTGAGCCTTTGTTGAAATAAATAAATACAATTCGTCTTAAAGCGTCGAAAATGTCTATGTATACAGGAAAAACTGTAGAATTTAGAACGTATTTATCAAAATTGCTTGAACTTTGAAATCTGTTTTTGATGTTTTTCTTTAAGAAATTATTTTTATATCCTCTTATTTTTCTTTTTAAATGTTTAGTTGAATTACTCAGGATATATATAACTATGATTGTGTGTGTGTGCGTACTTAGGATATAATATTTAAGAAAACTAAGTGAGCAATCGTTTTAAATGAAATTATACAGATTATGCAGTATTGTTATTGACACACAGCTGTAAAATGAATCTATTAATATAATAATTCAATATGAAGAACTGTATTTATCAAATATGAGCCATGAGCTAAGAAAGATTTAACATCAGGGGTTTCCACTGTTTTTCATATGTAGAACCCAATGAAATCATATGTATAAGACCTTTAAAACAGTGTTCTCTAAAATGGGGTACACAAGTGATACTTGGGGGTATTCTAAAAAAGCGAAAAAAGAGCCTCTTTATATATATATATCATACTTCTAAGCCTATAAATCTCATTGAAATTAATCAAATTAGAATTTAATTGCTAAATTACAGAATGCAAAATCTTAAGAAATGGTTTATTATGATGAAATATTTGCAAAAGAGTGTTCCAATTTACACATAGATAGAAATTTAATTGCATGCTATGTTGAATTAAACTACATTTTCAAGTTCCAGTTGTTAAAACTTTTTATAGAAGTAGGAATATTTTTTGGAGAAATAAAGAAAAAAAATGCATATTAATTAGAAGTTACTCTATCTATAGACTCTTTTGCATCAAAAGTTTCGGAAAGAACCCGGAATATTTTATTTAAAACTTTTTTATATACTTAAAGTAGTGCAGAGTTGTATATTGATTATTTTTATATAGCCATACATGCTAAATAAATTTGAAATGATTTATTATTTTAACTAGAAATTTGACTTAAACACCATTTCTTTCAATTTTTTGTAACATTTTAACACATCATCAACGAAATATTTTACAACATTTTTCTCGAATTCTTATGATTGTTGAATTATCTGTTCCGATTCTAGCTCATTATTTCTTGAAGACGATTCCCGATTTTGTGTTCCCTTATAAATTTGTTTTATTAACCCTCATTAGGTATCAAAAGCGTGTTTTGCATAGTTTTACTACTCCATGTTAGGTCTTGTTTTCATTAAAATCATATGTAAAGTAATATATATAGTTATGTCACTATCTCGCGTTAAACTCTCTATTCATCTGCCTTATTACTCAACAAGTTAACAAAGATCACATTTTTTTATTAAAATGCTGAAATGCTTTTAATTTCTTAAATAATTTTTAAAATATACAATGAATATTGAAAAGGGAAAAGGCAGAGAATCATAAATATTGCGAGATAAGTTTTCACACATACAAAGAACAAATATAGAAGTCCTAATTAATGACAAATGACTTAAATCAAAATTTATAAGTCCTTAAAGTTTGTGTGTGTGGTTTAAGTTATATACTAGTATTTTTATGTAATATATTATTTCCATAAATTAAAAATGTATTGTATGAATTATTAGCTATTTTTATTAAAATTCAAATGTATTATTAATTCTTAATTTGAAAATATCATATATTTTAATGGAAGAAAAAAGAAGTTTACTTCACAATTCAAAAATCTGTTTTGATGCAGTTTTCTTCATTTTTTCTTTTTATTGGACAAGAGTAAAATAGATATCTTAAGCTTTTGCTTAATTTATTTTTAATAGATCATTTTATGAAAAATATGAATGAATTGCTTTGAACAATATCAACGTTTCTAATTGTATTATGTAGTTCTAATAGTTTCTGACGTTTTGTATTGGTAGTAATCGAAAAAAATTTAAAATCTTGTTTAATATTACATTTAAATGGTTTTTTAATCTTTATTGCATACATTTAAATTTTTCTTCATTTAATAAAGAATAATTTTAAATTTATGCAAGTTAAAAGATTGAAAGACTTCAGAACTTTTGAAATTATGTTCAATACATTTTAAATTTCTTAAAGAAACACCTTAGTAAAACATAACAGCAATAAATAAGTAATATAAAAAAAAATTTAAGTCAATTCCTACTTAGATCAACAAAGAAAAATTTTATTTTAGCTACTTTTTATTGAAGACTACACAGTACCCTAAAAATTTCATTTTTACAGACATTTTTTTTTTTCCTATTTTTTTTTTTCTTTTTATTCTTTTTTTCTTCATTTTTTGGTGGCCCATATCATTGAGATGCTTGCCACGAAATTTCAGATCTGTTAGCAAATTAGCTTTTAAGATATTTGTACTTTTATGAGCTATGGTTTTGGTTTCGGTCTCTTTTTAAAGCATTTTTGAACTCTTAAATTGAATTAATTAAAAATATTTTTGAACTTTTAGTTTGAAATGGTTATTAATTCCAATTTTCATCACTAAAATCATTTCTGCTTGATTATTTTTTGAGTTTTTTGAGTTCTCATAACTAATTAATTAAGATTAATTTCATGGCCAATTTTTGCTTTAAAAATAGTTTATAATAACTTAAAAGCTTTATTATTAATTTTTTCCTGTTGAGAAAATGCCATGCCAAATGCGTTCTCAGGTTTCTGTGAGAAACAATATTTCGAAGAGATGAAATACTGCTGAAAATGATGTATCTAAAAATCAGTCCTCAGCTGATTCTGCAATTAGACATCCGAATACAAGTATAGAGCTGAAACGTCCTCCCGTTGGTGTGGTGTGGTTGTTAGGAGAGGGGGGTGCCAGCTCAGGTGTCGTCCACGTCACTTGACCATGGTTCAAAGTTACGTGGTCCGTCGCCAAAAGCCCTCGTGTAGCTGAACAGTGCGACGTTAATATTCAACCAACCAACCGAATACAAGTATTCTGAATTCAAATGTTGCAGATATAACTGGATAGGTCCTTGATGTATCAAACTATACATTATACTAAACATATTGTAGTACTATATTTTAGCATTTTAAAGTCGTACGACAAAAGCTAAAGCTTCCTAAACTGCCCCAATTTTAAACTAAAAAAAATTTAATTTTATGAGCAAACCTGACTTTATTTTTAGCCTAAGTCAGTATCATTATTGTTTTGTACATAAATTCTTCGTATTTCAAAACTTTTGAGAAAATATTAGGTTAAAATAAATCTGAATAAACTCACGTCTTAACAAATGCTATCAATATTATGCAAAAATATATTTTGAATTAAAAACATAATTTTCAGTCACATTTAATAAAAATAGCATTTTAATACAACATAAATTGGAAAACATACATTGGAAAATAACATATTGAAAAATTAAGAGTTTTACGGGTATTATAAGTTTTTTGTTTTATGACTTTACAAATTTTAAATGCGTTTTTCTCAGACTTTTAATTTTGAAGGTATAAGTGTTTTCTAATCCCTAAGGCTTTTTTCCTGTTTAAGATAGACTTGAATTTTTTTATATACTCCCAAACGTATGTTCTATAAAAGTTAGTATGGATTTAGGGCTGAAATCTAGTTATTTTTCTAAAAAAATCCTTAAGTTGATATTTTAAAAATTTTCGTGTTTTTTCTAGGTTTTTCTAGAAAAATAATTATTATATATCAACAAGGAAATAGATTTTCAAATCTTTGCTAACTTTTGTTTGTATTAACCTAAGAAACATAAATAACTTAAAATGACTAAAAAATTTTAAATTTGAGTATTTTATAAAAGTTTGAAAAAACTTCAAAAATTCTTAATTTTTTAAAATTGTAAAATAATGACAGGTCAAACAGACTTTTTACTTACAGAATCAGCTTAATAATATAATCTAAATATAAAACATCAATTATTTTTACTGTAACTGTCTCCAAAAAATTTTTTTCAAAAAGGATACCGTGTAGTCTTAATAGTTACAATTAATATAAATATGTATATACATATGACAGAATCATAACATTAAGTGGTAATTAATTTTCTTAATTATCATTAAAGTATCGTATTGTCCTTTTAATTTCAGTCCAACTGAATGCTTTAACACGTGAGAAAAAAACCTTTTCATGTTTTGACACAAGTCGCCAAAAGGGTCGCTAAGTCGCCAACGTGGCTGTATTTGTAATTCTTTAAATAATTAGTTTTAATCAATTAATTTTTATTATTTATAATTAAATTATCGTATTTTCATCCAAAATGATCCTGTATATAAAATTTCAGCTCAATTCAGCTCTTTAAAATGTATTTTATTAACGATTGAAAATTCCACCAAGATAAATAAATAAATATACAAATATATAAATAAATAAATAAAAATAGACAGTGCGAGCTCTAATAGTAGGAATTGAAAAAATAGAGACAAAGAATAATATTTTTCAGAATTTTGCTTCAAAATTATTTTATTTGTTGTAAATTTCATAGTTATATATATATATATAAAATATAGTTTTCTACAATAATTTTCCTGTATTCTAGACTACATAATCTTGGTTAATGAAATCATTCTTCATTGGTTGCTTTTCCTAAATGCTTTCAAATACATTCGGTTCGTATGAAAAAAAATCTATTCAACTTACGATTTTATATATGTGCAAAGCCTCTTCTTATCCATGCTGCTTGTCTTCTTTCAATACTTCATACACTGGAGTGTCAACCACATAGCACGAGTCCAATAAACCTTAGGTGACACATCTCTAGTCTTTCTTACTTTACGTTTTTCAGTGGTAGGACTTTCTTCAAAAGGATTTGTATCTAAGCTACTGAAAAATTTAGAGCAATACGTGCAGAAACATTTCACAGCTTTGTTAGAAAATGTTTTATTTTTTCTACCACTAAGCATTTTAAGTACTTTAGATGCATGCTTACAACATGGAGCAACTTTTTTCGTACGTGAAGGGGAAGGATTCTGAATTAATTCATCTTCAGTTGATAAATCTGTAATGGTTTCTGAAATATCATCAGATAATAAATCGAAATTAATTTTAAATATGTTATCTTCGGAATCGTCTTCAGGTGATAAATTTGTATCACTTTCTAGCGAGCTGTCTTCGGAAGAATCTTTAGAAAAGAAATCCTTAAAAGTTTCTGTTAAGTTATCTCCAGAAGAATCTTCATATGTTAAATCTATATCACTTTCTGGTAAGCTATTACTGATTGAGTCTTTGGTTATTATCTCATTTACTAATGAAACCTTATTTCCGGGATTCATATCTACTCCATCGATAAATCTTTCATCAGAATTTGTTAAAAACGCTGAATTTGCAGATGATAGTTCTTTATTTTTAACCACGTGTTCAATATTTTCGAAATTATCTTTCATCTTAATGTCTTCTAATTCAGTTAGAATGTTTTCTTCTGGGTGAATCTCATAAATGATATCAGTTTGTTTATTATTCGACTGAAAAGAATTTTTAAAGTCTTCATTTTTTTCATTTGCGGAATCTGGATTCAAATTTGTAACCGATGCTGCCCTATCATTCAATATCTGATTTTTGAGCCTAATGATTTTTCGCTTGTCATCTAGATTTCTTTTATTCGTAAAAATTTTGCTCAGGTTTTCACTGTTATGCACAGAATTATAATTATTATCCATAGAAAAATTTTTCTTAGGATATTTAGATATGATGTAGTGATTACTGCCTTTCATAATTGAATCTGTATACGTTAAATTTTTGTTTTTGAAATAGTCTTGGTGTCCAGAAATAGAGCTCTTACCCATAAATCGGGGAGAAATTTTGCTCTCTTGTGAGTGATGCTTGTACCTTCCAGTATCAAGTATTTTTTCCGGAATCTCAGACACAAAATCTTTATTATTTTCAACTTTGAAAACTTTGTCTGGATTTTTGGAAACAACGAATTGATTAAGATTTCTCAAAGCGGGATTGTTACCTATTAAAATTTTGAAATTTAAATTTTTATCATTCACAGAAACAGGTGTCATACTAAAATTGTTACGCATATTTTTTCCATCTTTTATAGGACTTCTGATATTTTGACCATCAAAATTATTTTCACGATTCTTCGATAAAGCATCATTTTTATGTATAACTTCTTTTACAATATTCTTACTTGTTTCAGGCTCAAGATTTTCCAAATTTATCTCATTATCATCTAAATTAAACAATCGATTATAAAAGGCATTATTCTTCAGAATGCCTTTTCTTTTGTCTGAGTTTTTTATTTCATCTATTTTCTTGAATGTCCGGAGGATTTTTTTGTTTTCATCCTCACTTAAAGAATCCACGGGATTTAATTCGAAATGTTGATATATAGGCACAATTTTAATTATCTCTTCAGACACTACTTCTTCTGGTGTGCTGAACAAGCTGGAAACTATGAAAGTTTTATTAACTAATTCGAAAGAATTCGGGACATTTTTTTCTAAGCTCTTATTTTTCACGCTAATAGTTTCTACTTCTATCTTAGGATTAATTTCTATTTCAGTTTTATTTTTTGGTATTACTAACGTATAATCAAATGTTGCTTTACTATTTGTTTCACTTCTAGGATATTCATGTTTTTTGTTGCAACTATTAAATCGTTTTGGGGGATCATATCTTGACTCTTCAGATTTTTCCGTTTCAATTACCTTGTTGTATTCCATTGTTGAAGGGTTTTGAGAAATATGTAAATTGAGAAATTTATCGTCTATTACATCTGGTTTAATTTCTTCAATATTGTTCCTATCTTTCATTTTTTGTTTTAAAATAAGATTATTTTCAAGTTCTGCATCAGTTTTGGGAATACTTTTATACGATATAATATTTTTCTTCATAGGATATTGTATAATTTCATTGTATTCATTCGTATCAGGCTTTATTTGTTCCACTGAGGAGGTATCTGGAATATGTTTACTATTATCCTTTGATTCAGGAGTATCATAATTCGAAGATTCAGTTAATTCAGTTTCAGATTTATTTTCTTCTGTCAATGAAATTTCATGATTATTAGCCTGTTTGAAATGTTTGCTCTTGATGCTATCTATTTTTGTTTTCTCATTATCTTCCACTTTATCTTTGTCCTGGGGTAAGTCGTAACTATTTTCAAATGTCTTTTCACTTCTTAAAAGATATTTATCCGTCATTTCAACTTTAAATGAATCATATATTGAAGTACGCGAGTTTTTTTTATGATCATTTATTTTTGGATCTTTTTCTTTTCTTCTTAATGCTTCTAGAAAATCCTGTTGATTATAATTAATATCTTCATTGACATTTGGATTTACTTTATCATTTAAGGAAGAAAAATTTGAAAAATCCTCACTGTCTCTTGTTAATAAAAGATGTTTGTTCCCCTGATTCAAATTTTTATTCTTAATAACGGGATTTTTTCGTGTAACTTGGTGTTTAGAAACCTGAACAATATTAGGATCATAAACATTGATACCAGTTCTCACTACATTATCTCTATTATCTACACTTTCAACATTTTTATTTAAATTCTGAAATTCATTAATGCTTCCTCTTTGCTCTTCAGGTTCGTTTATTGGGAAGCTTACGTGCTCTTTTTTTAAGTATATATTTTCCATTGGGCTTTTTACTTGAAAAGGTTCATAGGAAATTGTACTATTTTTTACTATATCTGTCTTGTTTCGGTGTACCAAAGATACCTCAGTAAAATTACTATTTTCACTCTTGTTTGAATGAAAATTACAATTCCCAAACACTATATAGTACATAATTTTTTCCAAATTAGATTTTTCATCAAATTTATTTTCTCTGTTATTTCGAAAATTTAAATTATTTGAAGTTTCTAAAAGAACAGTGTTATCATTTCTTAATTTTCCTACTTCTTTAAGAAATTGCCAAGGGATAACATTACCTTGATCCGTCATTAAGTGTTGTCTATTTATAAGGATTTGCTTAAGTGGTCTGTTAATAAAATTGACAGCCTTGCTACTATCGTTTAGAGTTAGATTTAGGATTCCTATTGCTTCAATACTTGCACTAGGTGTCTCATGGATAGTATTTGTTTCATTATGATTCTTTGTTATTATTTTCCCTTTTTCCGGTTTTGGTTCATTCAATGATTTTTTGATATCAGCACCATTTTGTGTTATATTTATTATCGGTATGGCGTCCTTGATATATTTGCTATCAAGGACAGAATCCTCCTTCGTTGATATCCCACGATAAAAGTTATCTTGCAGAACAGAATTGCCAGAGTTCGAAATGTAATTATTTTCATTCAAAATAGAATTTGTATTTAATAGACTCTCAATGTCTTTGTCAAACATATCTGGCATAGTGTTTCTATCTGCAGCTTTGAGAAGAACAATTTTCTTATGTAATGGTTTCACTCTTATATTTACAGTTTGAATTTCAATATTTTCGGTTGGATTTTGCATAGAAAGATCCTCATGAGGAAAGTTGATAGGAGAGAAATCTTCCCACGATGACGACAAATAAGAGTGATCTTCCACAATAATATCATCAGAAGGATTAACACCATTCTGATCCTTATTTAAAGTCAAATTTGGATCCATTTCAACATCTACATTTACTATATTTCTTTCTATTGTATCATCGTTGTTAGATATCACTCTATCCTTACCTTTAAGGAGATCAATAATTTCCGTATTTTCTGGTTCTTTTCTTATCCTTGACTTGTTTGCACCATAATTTTCTATAATATTTGTTACAATTTGATCACCTTCGAGCAAATTCATGTTTCCAGTTGATGTTTGCCTGAATGATTCTTCATAAGGAGAAAAAGTTTGCTCTAAAGAGTTATCAGAAGTACTAATGACTTTCAGATTTTCATTAGAAGTAAAATTTGGTTCTATTATAGAATCACTATTTCTACCAGGTACCTTGGAGAATGTTCTTCTATTGGCATTTTTGAGAAGAATAATTTTTCTATTTATTGGATCCGTTTTTATTTTCGATTTCTGTGTTCCTGAATTTCCCAAAGGATTTGTAACAGGAAGAGCTTTCCCATCAAAATAAGATCCATCTTTAGATAAATGTCCTTCATAAGGGTAATTTTGCTGAATAGAAGAATTAAAAGAATTTTTATTCTCTTTCAAACCTGGAATTCTCGTAGCATCATTATTCATGCCAGGTATCTCATTTATTACATTTCTTTCAATAGCTTTAAAAATATTAATTTTCTCATCTTTTGGCTTTGCCCTCATTCGTGAATTGCTTACTCTGGAATCTTCCGAAGTATTTTTAACAAGAAGAGAATCTTCAATATGACTACTGTTGAAAAAGGAACCTACTTTAAGATTATCCTGCTTAATGGAATCATTAGGAGGATTAAAAATCGTATGATTTTTACTCGAAGGGAAATGTGAATTAAATTTACTCTCAATAATTTTAACAGATATTTCAGGTACAATTCTTGCTTCATCCTCTTTGAAAAGAGTTATTTCCTTTACTGGCTTTGTTCTCATCCTTGAATTGTTTATTTTAGAATTTTCTGAAAAATTTCTTAGAGTAAGAGCGTCTTTAATTAAGTTGTTACTAAGAATAGGTTCATCTCCAGGTGTCTCTTCATCACGATGATGAATTTGTGCAGTATTATTACTAGAATGGTACAAAACTTCTTGAATTTCTTTCGTAATTAAATCCAAACTTTCTGTAGCTTCATTGCTTATACCAGGTACTTCATGTATAATGCTTCTATTATTATCTTTAAGGAAAATAATTTTTTTATCTTCTGGTTCTGTTCTCAACCCTGAAATGCCTTTTCGAGAATATTCCAACATGTGTGTTACAGGAAAAACCTCATCAATAAAATCGTTGTTGAAGGAGAAATCATTTTTTAATGATTTTGGTTTATTAGAGCGATCTTTTTGAGAATAATCATTAGACGGATCAAGGACTTTGTGAACTTCATTAAAAATAAAATTCGTATCGACATCTCTGCTATTTATCTCACGTATTGTGCTTCTATCAGTACCTTTAAGCAGAATAATTTCCTTATCTTCTGGTTTTGTATTGCTTATTTCGGTATTCTCCAAAGGAATTGTTATAGGGAGAGCGTCATCAATGAAATTATTGTTTGGCGTAAATACTTTTTCCAACTCCTCTTCGGCAAAGCGTTCTTGCTGTTCAGGATTGTAAGATGAATTATTGGTTTTATGATCTTCAAGCAAAATGAACTTAGGTTCCAATGTAATATTTACATCTTTGTCAGAAATCTCAGTAATAGCGCTTCTATCTTCATCTTTGAGAATAATATTAAATTCTGTTGAATCTGCTCTAGTCTCTGGTTTGTTTACTGTAAAATTTTCGAAGGAGTTTTCTTCGGGATAAGCATCCTTAATATGTGTGTGTTTCATAAAATAGTTTTCTCTAGAACGCTTCATTGTAGCAGGATAATATTCCTGCGTAAGACTGATGGCTTCTTGATTTTCATTTAAAGTGAAATTGGGATAAATTGTACCATCAAAATTTTTGTTAGATGTCTGAGATCTGAATCTTCCTTCATCTTTAGGGAGAATAATTTTCATATTCACTGGTTCTGCTCTCAGTCCTGATTTTCTTACCTCAGAATTTCTCAAAGGATTTCTTACAGAAAAGTTATTCTCAATAAGATTGTTGTTGAGAATTGTAGTTGATTCTCTCTTAAACGACTTTCCTTCATGAGAGTGATTGCGTTGAACAGGATCGTAAGAAGAGTTAAAATATGTCTGACTTTCATTCAAAATTGAATTTGGGCCTATTTCACTATGGTTACTTCTGCTTTTCAAGTCGCTTATAATGTCACTGTCCTTAATGATAACAATTTCTTCATCTTCAGTTTCACTTCTCTTTTTCGGTTCGTTTATTATAGAACGTACTAAAGAATTCATCTTAGGAAGTATACTTTGAATATGAGTGTTACTTAGACCAGAGCTGTCTGTCATTAAATCTTTTTCATGAGAGGTTTTTGGCTGATTAGGGACTTTAGAAAGAGGAAGAATTTTCTTTACCTTCCTAAAAAGATAATTTGGGCTTGTACTTTGGAAATCTGTGTTATGTTCAGTTATTTTACTTTTGTCCTTTAAGTAAAATTTTTCTTCATTTTGAAGTTCTGGTCTTATACTTAATTGATTAGTATTGGGTTTTTGTGAAGGATGCATGGTGCCCTTTTGAAAGATTTTATCAATAGGAAAATAATTTTTCGTTGTTTTTGAATTTCTTTCTCGAGCGTAATCCTGGTGAATAGGAATATTCGAAGTTCTTACGGTTGAAGAAGCTTCTTTATCTTTTGTAATTCCATTATATGCGATAGGTATTTTACGAATACTTTCTATATCTTCAATATTAGTTATTTTTTTATTCTCCATTTTTGGCTCTATCCGCATTTTTTTCAATGGAATATCTAGCAAAGAGTGAATTTTAAGATTAAATTTGTCAGAATTTTTTGATTTTATCTTTTCTTTACCACTAATATATTTACTACTAATATCTGGTTCAATTTTTGGTTTGAATTGAAAATGAATAGTTTTTTCAATAGAGTTATCGCTTGCCTTAGGAAATAATTTGATATCAGAAGTCTTTTGTTTCGATATTTCTTTCTTTCCAGATATTACAGACGTTATTCCGTTCCATAAGCCACTCAAAATACTCTTTGTTTTAGTCTTGATAGCTTGGAACAAATTTCCGAAACTTGAAATTAAACCATTTTTATTATCAGATTTGATAATATTGTTTCTAAAATTTGTTTTCTCTGTTGTTAAAATATCTTTGACAAAAGGTTTTCTTTTGCTTGAAACTAATATTTCATTGCCTGGTTTTTCATTTTTTCTATTTAAGGAATCAATATTCTTTTTATTCGAGTAACTCTGCTTTACAGGCCAATTTAATAGTTTTTCATACTTGCCAATGTCATCAAATGCTTCATTCGAAGTACTCTTTAAGGGCGGGTTTAGTTCTTTATTAGGGAAAACTTGAGACGGTTCATTCTTTTTCAGACCATACGAATATTTTCTCAAAGACGAAGAAGGCATTAAATTTTGATATGCATACCTTGGTTCGCTGTCTTCATTTCCAAAGTGATTTTTGTCAATAAATTTCTTCTTAAGGTCTTCTCCCGTGCTTAAGAGTGTCTCAAAAATATTCTTCGAATTTTGCAGATTAATGTCAGGTATATTTATTTTACTTGGTAAGTGTATATGGGCATTTACACTTAAGGTACTTTTAAAAGGGTGTTTTTTATTATGTTTACCTATATGGTCTAATGTATCAAACCTATTACTCAAAAATTTAAGCTTTTCTTTCTTATCGGGATTATGATTATTTCTTTTAAAATTAAGTCCAAAATATTTGGAGTCGTGCCATTCAGCATCCTTTTTGTATGGCTTTTCAAATTTTCGCAGATTTTTAAATTTTGCATGCGGGAAAGTAAAGTAATGATCTGCCATTGGGTAGTTTAAAAGGTCATCCCTAAAATATCTGCTACCAAAGCTGCGAAAAATAAGATCTTCTTTCTGTTCGTCCTTTGAAGATTTATAAACTGTGTCATCGTCGATTCTTGTAATATTTCTCATATGACTTCCTTCAATAGCTTCCGCCTTCAGAAGAGTTTCATTCTGTTTACTGGCGTCTTCTTCCCTATTTTCTTGTATGTTATTATCTTGCTTTCTTACGGTAGAATTCGAAGTCAGTCTTTTGCCATTCGTTTCGCTGATAAAAGTTTTTTTCGCTGCATTAGAAATTTGTTTCGTGTCATTCTGATCACTATTTATCTGATTTGATCTCAAGATTCTATCTTTTTCTTGATTTGCACTGATATCAACTTCAGTATAAGAATTTCCAGTATATCGTTTATATTCAGAACGAGCTTTGTCTTCTATTAAATTATGTTCTTTTGGCTTAGATGAATTCAATTCAATTTCAGTTTTTAAATTAATACCAAATGGATTCTCTTTATCAAAACCAGTTGTTTTACTGAACCGGCCTTTGAACTTGTTTTGTATTTTTGATAAATCTGTTCTCAAATTCATATCGGCTTGAATATCAAACTGATTTATCAAATCTTTTCCGACCTCCTTAATAGCACTTTGGTCTAACATTTTTATATCAAAACCTTTGTGAAACATTTTACCTTTAGGTGGAATAAAATTTTCTTTTAGGCTATTAGGTACTCTGTTCACAGTATTTTCAACACTTTGTAAGAACATTTTTGGATTTGCATTACCGTTTGGAATTATATTTTTCTGAACAGAATTAAAGATCTGATGTGCATCTTTGGTCGAAATGCTTCCGTCTTTAGCTTGATTTAATAAGTTTTTTCCTTCCATGAAAGGGTTATTTACAGACGTATGATGGCCAAAACTTCCACTTTTGTGAAAATGTTCTTTTTGTAGAGGTCTTATGAATGTTTCTTTGAAAACATTAGAATTCAACGCTGGATTATTTTCATTCTCCTCGTGAGAAGTTTTACTTTGTAGAGGACTAAGAAACTGAAAAGGTTCCATTATTGTTTTAATTTTTTGTCTAGTCTGTAGCAGGTTGCTTGTTCCTCGATTTAATTTTTGATGTTCATTCACAAAAAGGTTCTCAGCAATTTCAGGAGGTTTAAAATTATTAAATAAAACACTCCTACGTTTTCTTTCAGGAGCCAAAAATGGTTCCGCAGTTTGAGATGATGTTCTTAAGGAAGAGTAAAATTTTTCCTTTTTATCAATACTATTGTATGCTAAGTATTTTGTATTCATTGGAGCTTTAGCAGAATTCATTTCTAAAAGTTCTTTATCTTCTTTTGCATTTCTTGCTGGTCTTTTATGTCGCAAATCAGCGGAGTTTAAAAACTGTTCTTTCATATTTTGTGGTACCGATTTCTGTTCCAATGTTTGAGTAGTTTCTTCTAGATTCTGCAAAGCATTACTTGAAAATGAATTTTCAGAATTGAGCTTCGATAGATAGTCTGTAAGGTCTGAAGAGTCTATACTAGAGGAGGCATAATTATCCGATGCTAGCATAAGTTTGAACGAGTTCGTACTATTTGAAACACATTTTTTCGCACATTTATTGATAGTATCTCTTTTCAATCGACGTTTTACTCTTGTTGTCTCTCCCACCATTCCTCTTCCTATGTCTAAAAAATCTCTGAAGGGGTTTGACAATCGTGATGATATTTTTCTTTGCACAAAAGTGGGTAATATATTTTCTGTATCTGACCGCACACGATTGGCATGATGACCAACTTTGTTTATAACAGAAGGGAAAGAAAAGATTTTCTGATGTTCTAACATTGCAGGAAACTCTTCAGTAATTCTTTTCGGTATATCATTGGCAGCATCTTGAATCTTCGAAGGTATGTCCTTTACAGCATTTTGTACTTTCAGAGGTATATCATTGGCAGCATCTTGGATTTTCGAAGGTATGTCATTAACAGCGCCTTGGATTTTCAAAGGTATGTCATTAACAGCATCTTCGATTTTAAAAGATTCTGATGTAATTACTTGCAACAACTGGATCAACACACAAATAATCAATAACTCCGCTTTCATTTTGAAAAAGAGCCTTAGGGATGTAACATCCACCCAAAACTTATACTTAGTTCTGATATGACGAAAGCCAATTGCTGGAAATCCGTTTTTATATGAGTCAAGCTAAGTATTATTAATAGCAGATGGCCACATAAGCAAAACAAATTGGCTTGCAAAAAAATATTCAAACCCTCTGTCGTTCCAATTATAACAGAAAAAGGAGACTAAGCAAACACCGCAGATTTATGGTGCTTTCTGTCCTTGAAAAGGAAGCGACATTATTCAACCCTTTTGAAAGATGTTAAATCCAAAGTAATTGTTATTCACGACTGTGTGTGTGTGATCATATTATTCCTTCTCAATATTATTTCCTTCCACTAAAATGCTCAAATTTTCGAGTTTCGAGGTGAATTTCGTGTTATGTAGAAATTCTTTCTAAAATAGGGACACGTGTCAAAGAATATCCGATTTTAAGGACGGTGATTCAAAATGTATTGAAAAAGAAATATACAAGACTTTCCATTCTATTTTTGTAAAAAATACGAATTGCCAGTTGTGCTTTGAATAGCTAAGACGTTCTGGAAAAAATGTTTTAGAAATAGTATACAATTATTAAATAAAAAGATTTCTTTTGTTTATGAATTTCTTATATTAAAACAAACCACAAAAGAAATCTCCGGGTAGTTAAATAAGGATTTAAACTATTTGTATAACGTTAAGAGCATAGTGTACAAATATAAAATATTTTATAATATTAACATAAAAATGATACTTCTTACAGAAATGTTTCATAAATAGGATTCTTCTGTTAAATCAAATTTTTCGAAGATTGTATCCCAAAATATGCATATATAACAATGTACATCACCTTGATTTATTTTAGAAATTGTCTGAAAAATATACCTCAAATGTCCAAAATTAAAACTGCCTTACTAAGGCAAGAGACAAAAATTGAAGAAAAAGAATGTGCAAAAATGTAGTTTTAAGTTAAAATCGCTTGTTTTTCAGCATAAAAAAAATCTGTGTTGAACAATATATTTATTTATTTTCGAAATAAATAAATAAATCATAATAAGTAATTCTTTTTTTTTATCGAATGTGTCTTCGAAATTTATCCATGTATTTCTATCTAAAATAAAGAGCGTGGTGGGTTGATTTTGTCAACTATCATAATGTAAAGTTTAAACACTATCATGTTAAACTCTTCTACAGATTTAGTAATATGTAAATATTTTGCATGGAGTAGGAAAAATATTTAAAAAATAAAATAAACAATTTCATGGTGGCTAAATGCAGAACTAAACTTCCAAAGAAAGAAGCCAAATTAAGAGGAAATAGTTTTACAATAGTTCTAAAATTGTGAATAGATGGTTTCTTTTTTTGTCACATTTTAGATTACCAAATACATACAAATTAAAATTGTACATGAATCTATATAAGTTATATATATATATAAACTTCAATGAATGTTTCTTAGATAGAATAAGAACTTCAAGAGAATTCTTTCACTGTTATAGTATATTTTTGAAAATAAAGCTCATCGCTAGTGAAAATAGCATGAAAGGGGAAATATGCAAGTACACAATTACAAAATGTCTACTTCACATGCTAGATTACAGCAAACTTATTTGCCCGTTTCTCATAATTTTTTGTTAAAACATTTTTTAAATGTTAATACTTTTGTTAAACATAAGTTTTAATGAGCTGTGCGATTTCTGTGAAGAAGAAAGCTGCCAATGGTGGTCGTAAAGAAGGCGTAGGGGCAAAACGCAGAGTATTAGCAAGTGCCAGCAAACACAATGCATCCTGCATTTTTTCTGTTTTTGTGCTAACTATTATGAAGAAAATCAAAGACAAGAATGAATGCAACGTTGGAGTTCTTGATCATCCTGGTTCCTTGAGGAATGTGTCGAATTAGAGGGTGACTCCTTATGTTGTAATAAGTGTAGCGTATGATACAAGTGCAAATCTTCATTAAATGTTTCCTTAAATTTGTAATTTTATGTGTTAACTTAATAGTTATTCTGATTTTCACCATTTAATTCATTTTAATTCATAGTTAAAAACTTGGATATTTTTGTGATACAACTTGTTCAGTTACAAATGTTTAATTTTACTTCTTATCATTTGCCAAATATGTAATTTGTGTAAAAATGTTTTTCTGTTTGTAAAAGGTAAATGTAGAGATAATGGTTTCTCTTATCTTTTTTTATAATGAAACCTGCGCATATTTCCGGCAAGTGTGCTCATATTACCTAAAGTAGTAGTCAAATATGGGTAATTACAGAATTTGTTTCGGAGCTTCTTTATAAAAATAGCAAAAAATGTTAGAAGTTTGTTCATATACCATTAGAAAGACCATACTCTAAAGTTTGAAATATCTTGATTTCGGAAAAATGGAAAGTGTTTTAGTGTAGTATATTTGCAATTATGGATCCAGTTTTGGCACCCATATTTGCCAAGTTTACCTTAATGTTTCATTTCCATTCAAATGTCTCCTTTAGTTGTACGGTAGCCGAGTGCCCATGGCGCAAACTCCTTGCTGACATTCTTCAAATCGTGCGTTTGAGTCATTGTGCCACTGAAGATTCACCGTGTAGAGAGGTTAAGGCACGTAAAATATGTCAAAGCTAAAGGTTCTCACATAGACTTGGTAAAAAGTTTGGGGAGCGCCGTGTCAGTTCAGGTGTCGTTTTCGTCGCTTGACTGTCATTCAAAATTACGAAGTGGGTCTCCAATAACCTCCGTGTAATTTCAAAATGCGATGTTAGTAAACATTTGTCACTTTGTTGTGTATGGAAAATAAAAATTGCATATATATAATAAAAATTATGAAAATATATTTTGATTTGATATATGCATTTGATAAGTTTTTAAAAAGGTATAAAAAAATTAGTGTATTTGAAGAGCGTATTAATGCTTGGTATTGAAATCTAGTGAATGAATGTTTATTAATGTCACACTCTAAGGCAGGTGTCGGTAACCCATGGCACGCGTGCCACATGTGACAAGAACAACACTCTCAGTGGCACACTACATCACTCTACAAAGTTATTAGATAAAAGTTAAATCGCTTTTTCTCCTATCTATGCCTCACGCATCTCTATTTAAAGGCTATTTCTTACTTTCAATAATTTGTCATAAGACGATTCTCTTGAATCTGCTTGTGCGTAATTTATATCATATATATAAGAAAAGACATCATTTGTCTCAATAACACTTATTCTTAGCGTTAAATATTCATTTCAAATCGAAACGATTGTGTAATATTTGTAAAATAAAAAATATGCATCTAGAAAAAGAACCTTCAGAACTAATGAAAGCAAAATTTACGGAGTTATGAGAGAAAAGATCTGGAAGACATAACTCTGGATAAATCAGCAGCTACTTTAAATTGCTGTATATCATTTCCGGAGCGATTTAGCTGCTTGAAAAAAATTGTTTGTGCACTGTACTTTCCCGCTTTTGGTTCTATATACCGTAAAATCTGATGTATAACGCACACTTTTAACACAAAAAATGAGATCGGAATTTAAGGATGCGTGTTATACACTGGATATAAAAGTGAGATAAAAAGGTAAAAGATGAGCACAGAAAAAATTTGACTTCTGCGTGCATCGAAACACTGTTAATTTAAAAGAAATGACTTGCCTTATGAACTTAAAGGGTTGTAGTTCTAGAAATATACTATTTTTTCTAAATCTTGAAATAATACCTTGAATAAATGACTTCAAAACAACAAAATTACAGCTGGAAAATATAGGTGCAAGTTATACGGCGGTGCACGTTATACACCGGATTTTACGGTACACACGTGAACATATTTTTTCTTATATGAAATGTATTCTGATTCCACAAAAATGTTGTTTAATAACTGAACATTTAGAATCGTGTGTCAAATTGAAAGATGCAAATTATACCCTTGATATTGTGATATTAATTAGAGCTTAACTGAAAAAAAAAGATTCACATTAAATTTCAATTTTTTTATTTAGCTACACTGCAGAAATATTTATCTTTTATGTGTGCTGTTAATTTCTTATTTTAATAAATATTCTTATATATAAAAGATACTCAATACGTAATCTCTATGTACAATTTTAATATTTTTATTTATATTGAAGGAAGAGTTATACTTTTTGTTCCTTATTCCAATTCCTCCTTTATTCCAATTGTTTCAAAATTTTCCTATTCTGTGGCACCCTGAATCATATTGGTAGATTGGTTTGGCACACCACAGCTAAAAGGTTACCGACACCTGCTCTAAGGTATGCGAGAGCTATTGGCAGGGGACCTCACATAACTTTGAGCCGTAGTCAAGATACGAGAACGACGGCTTCAGCTAGCACACCACTCTCCAAACATCCACAGCTCGCCAACATGAGAACTTTGAGCAACGACGTATTTAACGTGCATCATTCCCTCTTCACTGGCACCAGGACTCGAAACGACGATGGAATTTTAATTGCTCATAATTTTCCTAGTATGAAGAAATTTGTTTCAAGGGGAAAAAAATGAGGTGCTTGTTTGATATGATGGGGCAAGGTGCCAAGCGCCGATTGGAGCGAGAAAGGATTCACGCCAAGCAGCTCTTGTCGCTAAAATGGAATCCAAGATGGCGGCCTAGTGGTATCAAATCATTAGGAAGATAATTTTAAAGAATTTTGTGTTCAGAAATACAATGAAATATATTTCAAAAGAAGAATATAGAAAGAGACTGAGAACAACCAAGGTCAATTAATAAATAAAGAATAACAATATAAAATAATAAAAAGTAACATGTACTAATAATGGTATGCAGTATATTGATTGATTGATTATTAACGTCGCACTGTTCAGCTACACGAAGGCTTTTGGCGACGGACCACGTAATTTTGAACCATGGTCAAGTGACGTGGACGACACCTGAGCTGACACCCCCCCTCTCCTAACTACCACTCCAACGGGAGGACGTTTCAGCTCTTGATAGATTTAACGTGCATCGCTGCCCTACACGGCGGGTCTTTAGTAGTACTGGGCTCAAACTCGTGACAAGGCAAGCCACGATCCGATACCTATACCACTCGGCTACCGCGGCCACAGTATGCAGTATGTAATAACCTTACAATTTAATAGTAATTATACGTAATATTCATATAGTATGATTTAATAATAATCATATAATATAATTTAATAGTAATTATGAAAATGAATAATCATCGCATTGTAATATTATAAAAAATATGCATAAGAATACTCATACAACGTAAAATTATAAATAAATAGCATATTAGTAATTATAAATGGATAACAAAATAATAATTATAAATAAAGAACATAATAGTTATAAATAAAGAACATAATAATTATAAATAAGTAACATGTAATAATATTTATAAATAAAAATAATAATAAAATAATTATAAATAACGATTATGTTTATATATAATAATAATTGTATTTTTATATTATATTATTAATAAAATAATTACATAATATATATTAAAATTTATAATTAATATCAATTAAAAAGTAGTGAAAACTTGCAATATATTCCAAAAAAACTGTAAAAATATCAAGATAACCATATTGTAATGTTATCGCCCATCTTGGCGAACATAAACAACAACTTGGCGTGTGTGCCCCGTGATATCAAACTAGTTTCGAAAATTAAATGTGGCTGTGATATTTTAAATGACACATATGAAGCAGAGGAGACAAAATAATTGCAATGACCAATTATATGCATTTGCAGTTTATTCAAGAATTAAATGTTTTTAAATCAATTCGATTGCATAAAATTTTTTGTTTCCCTTTATATTTAAAAAACTCAGATATATCTTGGGCTTTTCTAATATTTGAAGTTTCTGAGAAAATCTTTAATATACCTTGTCAACACATTTTTAAGAAGTCAGAGAAGTAAATACTTCTTCTGATACGGATATTTGACTTTCCCCAGGGTAAAATGACAGAGAGAAAGAGATGCAAAATAACTTCAGAGCTAGCTGCGTCACCTGGATATTGCAAAAGTGGTTTCATTAGACTTTTTACAACACAAGTAGTAACTGAAATACAGTAGTAGAATTAATTTAAAATAGATGCTTTTGTACAGTTTCTTACGGCACAGTACACTATATGATTTACACATTTCAATGGCATTTATAAAGAATTATTTTAGGTATTAATATTAAAGTCATAAGATAGTCACTGTTTCTTAAAGTATGTATAAAATAAGCATGGAATATTTTAATATTTTTATTTGCATTTTGAATCTCGAGTTTTCTTCTAGAACTGATTATGTAGGAAGGATTTTTTTCTGAAAGGATCTAAAGCAAGATATACTTAGCAATAAGTAACATCTAGCTCCCTATTCTTAATGGAACGAGTTCTCTTTTTAGTTTCTAAACTTTTCTTTTACTATTTTGTCCCGAAGCGTCCTTTCTCTCTTTTCGATCATGGATGAAATTGAACCAAGTTTTTATCTTGTCACGTTATTTTAAGGACGCTTGATAGTTTCCTTTAACACTAAACAGTGTTTTAAATAAAATAAAGTACGTTGATCTTCTAGACGTATTTTAGTACTTTGGAATTTATCTTGCACTTTCATCATGCGTTACTTTTCAGTTTCCTCATAAATAGTTTAAAATATACGATGCTCATGTACACAGTAAGAAATCCCGATCGAATTGAAAATGGATTCGAAATCCTTATCTACAGTTTCATCAACATGAAATTGTTCTGGGAAGAATTTATAAGTACAGTCAGACCTCTATTTAATGAAGTCGCTAAATCCCGCATAAAAGTTCGTTATATGGAAAATTCGTTACATAGAGGTTCGTCTTTCAATATACTTTATAAACCACATAAAGCAAATTTTGAATTCATAAACTCTATATATTAAAAAAAGTAATTATTCACACTTTTTTGTAAATTAATGTATATTTATTTTATATATGTTACCCATAAAAAATAATAGGAAGAAAAACTGCAAGGAAAATAAGACAAAAGAATGACGAAGAATACACTGTATTTTCAATATTAAAAAATTTTATATTAAAATTGATGAATTCTATAGACATTTTCTAATTTAAAGCATACAGGTAATTTTAAACATACATTATTTTATAACTAGAAATTCTGAACATACATTACCACATGCGTCCTTAAATTTAATTACTCATAAAATCTGTTAATTTTATTTGAGTTTTTTATTTGAAAAATTACGGCAATTATTATTATTATTATTATTTTGCTCTAGGTGAGTTAGGCCACTGCTAAAACCAGTTCAAGATTTATGACCACCATAAAATGTGTTAAAAGATAGAATAACTTGAAATATCCAGAAGTATTTTAAAAATAGGGAGAAAAAAAAATTGAATCACAAAAGAAAAAGTTTGTTATATAAAAAATTCACTTCGCTATTGAGAGGTTATTTTACAAAGAAAATCATGAAATGTTCTTGGTTCCACTAAAAAGTTCGCTATATAGAAAAATTCGCAACATAGAGGCTCGTTATATGGAGGTTCGACTGTATTTTAAATTGATACAATGCATGTGAAGCCATAAGACAAAGTATTTATTTATATTCGGTGGCCTTAGAGCTGCAATACCCTGTCTAGTTCAAGAAAGCAAAGCAATAGCTGGTCAGAAGAGAGCTTCTTTCCTCTTCTTTCCTTTGTTATGAAATACAACAATGCATACGCAGAAACTTTTAAATGAAATGTTTAAAGTATTGCATAAACCAAGTTATAGATTTTAAAACTAAATGAGCGAAGTTCCTATTTTTGTGACATAATACATTTAATGTACTTATTCGAATCTAAGCTATACTTTTTTCCAATATTAATGCTTCTGAAAATCCCACGTAGTTAAGAATCGGTGGCGGAAAAATTCGTTGGATGGGAGAAATTGAACATAATATTGACGGGGTTATAACAATTATATGATTCGTATATATATTTAAATGTTTCTAATATTGATAAAATAAATTAATTATTCACTTCTTATTAGTTCTCAATTTCATTTTTTTTTAAATTCGTAAATATCGGATATCGATAAACTATTTCACACTATCTTTTTATTTTTTCACAAAACACCTGTTGAGAATTTGAGGTGTGACACAAAATCGATGGCAGCTTAGATTTGAATAAATACGATATTTATTTTAATAACCAATGTACAATGGTCAAACACTGTTTCGTACAACTATTTAGGAATTTTAAGATCCGGACTTTAAGATACGATAAATTATTTACGTATTATTATCAATAAAAACAATTTTTCAATTTATTTCAAATAATAAATTCAATAAGCTTGAAATAATACTTTTTCTCTTTTATGTTGTGTTTCATTTTTAACAAGTTACATTATTAAGCTCCTTTCACATTAAAAACTCAGAGCAAAAATAAATAAACTGCGGGGAAAATGTGAACCTATTAATATGCAAATTTAAAAGCGATGTGATCATTATTGATCCTGACATTTAGACATGATCAAAAATTCGTATTATACTATAAATAAAAATACTTTTTATCAAATTATTTCAAGTAATAAAATGAATATAAGCTTGAAATAAGTTATTTTCTCTTTCACGTTGTATTTCATTTTTAACAAATTACATTAAGTTCTTCCTTCTTAAAAATTCAGACTCAAAAAATATTTTTTAAATGCGGGGAAATCTTGAATCGAAGAATATGTAAATTTTAGCACGACAATTTTTATCTATTTATCACTCACTTCTGAATAGAAATCCATATGCACGGGGGAAAAATTGTAATTGAATTTTATATATTTTATACCTTATTTCCATTTTTACTGCAGTCAAACTTCTTGTTTTTCCATACAAGAGGGTTGACTTCAGTAAATATCTCTGCAATTTCATACAGCAATTCTATTTTTAAGTTATTCAAGTATTTTCAACGAACAACAAAAACAACTAATATAGAAATTTCAGCAAAAAAAGACTATTATATATACACTATTCCGAATAAATATTTTTCAATTATGTGCTCGTGTCGGCGTAATATACTGTCTGATTTGTTTATGGTTGCACAGCTCCCCACAAATTTCACCCCCCCCCCCTTTTTTTTTTTCTTATATCATTGAAAAACTTGCCACCAAATTTCAGATCTGATAATAAATTAGTTTTTAAGATATTTTTGAGGTTTTTCTGAGCTTAGGTTTTGATTCCGATTTCATTTTAAAGCATTTTTACACTCTTAAATTGAATTAATTAAAAATATTTTTGAGCACAATCAACTCTTTCAGTGTGAAATGGTTATTAAATTCAATTTTCACATTACTAAAATTCTTTCTGCTTGATTACGTTTTGAGTTGTTTGAGTTCTCATAGTTACTTAATAAAGATTGATTTCAGAGTAGTTTTTGTGTTTTCGAAAAAAGTTTATATTACTTAGAACATTTATCATTATTTTTTCCTGTTGAGAAAAAACATTCCTGAGGGGTCAAAACATTCTCAAGTTGCTATGAGAAACAATATTTGAAAGAAATGGAATACTACTTAAAATGATGTATCTAAAAATCAGCCCTCAGGTGATACAGCAATTAGGTTTCTGAATTCAAGTATTACAGATAAAACTGAATATTTCCATGATGTACCAAACTACGTTTTAGTAAACAGTGTAGTACTATATTTTAGTGTGTTTTTTAAAGTTTTACAAAAAAAACTTTAACTTGCTAAGCAATCCCATTTTAAAAAGTTATTTTTTTTAATTTAAACTTTTGTTAAAATATTGCGTGAAGATAAGGCTAAATAACATGTCGTTGCAACAAATACTATCAATATTTAGCAAAAAATATATTTTGAATTTAAAAAAATATTTTCAATCATATTTAATTAAAGTAGTGTTTTAATGTAGAACTCTTAAGCTGGAAAATAACATATTAAAAAAATTAGAGCTTTACAGGCATTATTAGATTTTCCTTTATAACTTTACAAATATTCTCAGACTTTTAATTTTGAAGATATAAGTGTTTTCTAACCCCTAAGGCTTTTTTTTTCTGTTCAAGATAGAGCCTTGAAATTTTTTGTATAAACTCCCAATCGTATATTCTTAAAAAATCAGTATAAACTTAAGTCTGAGATCTCTAGTCATTTTTTTTAAAAATGCTCAAGTTAATATTTTAAAAATTTTCGTGTTTCTTCCAGGTTTAGATAGAAAAATAATTGTTAAAAATCAACAAGGGAACACATTTTTAAATACATTATATCTTTTGTTTTCAGTACTCTAAGAATCATAAATCACTTCAAATTACTAAAAACTTTTAAAATTAAGTATTCTATAAAAGTTTGAAAGATTTCAAATTTTTTAAATTTTTTTACAATTCTAAAATAATGGCTGGTTAAACTGACTATTCACTTTCGGAGTTATCTTAATAATATAATCTGAATACAAAACAAATTATTTTTACTGTTACTGTCTCAGAAAATTTTTTTGAAAAAGGGTACTGTGTAGCCTTAAATAAAATGTACAGCTGTAATTATAAGTATTAATGTTATACTTCATAAATACTCGTAAGTTTCTTATTTAATATGATAGTATTACCGAATTTTCGAGTCTAGCTACAGGTTTAAATTTTAAATATAACACGCCGTTTTCTGAAATTTTTCTGTTTCTGAGTTAATAAAATTAACAGCCTTATTTCTAAAATGAGATTCAAAATAAGATGTATCCTAATTTTTCAGAACCTAATTTATAATACTTGTTTATATAATTGTTTTTCTGAATTTCGACCAATTAAGTTTAAGTACGAAATTAATTTGTTTTGAGAAACATTTCCTTTTTTTGTTTCAGCATCATGTTAACTTTAATAAAGACGTAAAATTTCTTTTAAGTATTTATTCTTCATTGAATATAAGAAAGTATATTGTTGTAAGTGCCCTAGTTTTGTATTTTGCTGAACGACATGAAGTTTAGTTATGGAGTTCCTATCGACATTCATTATCATGACCATTATCGAAAAATTTATCTGTTTCCTTTAACGACATGTTTAAGAGGAAAGCAGTGGTTGGAGATCATTCATTATATATTTTTTTTCATGTTTTGCAATTTGAAAAACTGCTATTACTTTCCGGAATTGACTGTGTATATGAATCTTTCGACATGATTAAGATTTTGTAACTGTAATAAAATATCCTGAATAACAATTAATATACTAATGAAAGTATAATAAAACTCTGAAATTTTTATCTAAAAAAATTAATTAGTATTTTAAATATATTTCACATTTTACAATGCCAATGCTTGTTAAACTTTAATATATTGCATCCATCATCCGTGTGTATAATTAAATGCACTTATTAATTATTAGTGGATGAATTTAACTGTTAAAACAATTTAAATTTAAAAAGATATATTAAAACTTTAGAAGGCAATTTTATATATATATATATATATACAGAGAGAGAGAGAGAGAATTTTTACAATTTAACAAAAACTAAAACGTTGAAATGAAACTTTTTCATCACTTATACATCGTCAATGAGGAGTGTTAACATCAAAGATCATAACTAATTATGTAAACTTCGATCTACGTTTTGATAAGCAAAAAAAATAAATAAATAAATTTAAAATTACTAACAAACAGCAGAGTTTCAATTAATATTGAGTTTTTCTTAATTCTTCTATAATAGTAACAATAAGTATTTTTTTCAATGTTCGAAAAAATGAATTCAAATTTACCTTAATACGTAAAAAAATGCAAGCATATTTTTTAAAGTTTGATGAGTTTTATATGATGTAGAATTTTATATGAATCACTTAAACTAATATGTTTATGCTATTTTCAAATAAAGTATAGACCAGTGGTTGGCAACTTTTTAGCTGTGGCGTGCCGATTCAATTTACCAATATAATTCAGCGGGCCACCCAGAAAGACATTTTTGAAACAATTCAATTCCCGCGATAATGCATGCGGAATTAGAAATTAGAGGTCAATAATTTGGGTTTACAGTTTTATTATATATTAACTTTGTGAATCATTTTGATATATTTATTAACATGAAAATAAACAGCGTAAAATATAACTAATTTTTCAACAAAAATTTTGAAAAATTAAAATATGTATTTTTAAAAACATTTATTAAAATAAGAAATAGGCAACGTAAAATATGAGTATTTCCTTTCTCTCTTCAAACAATTAAATTTCTCCAGCAACGACAATTTTTAATGACATTAATTTACAAAATAGCTGTAAATTTATCTAGAGAGTCATCTTTCAGATTTTTTCATAATTTCGAAAATGTCCATAATTCTGAAGATGTTTGTCAAATAAGAGATTCATTACAAATTTATCAACTTACATCCACTCAAAAATTGACAAATTTGTAGAGTAGTGCAGTGTGCCGCAGAGAATTGTACCACGTGCCACATGTGGCACACGTGCCATAGGTTGACGACTCTTGGTACAGACTATTGAAAAATGAAGAACGAGGTGATAATACATCACCGCAAAGGATTTAAAATCTCTAATGTTAATGTTGTATGCTTGTACAGGATAATCAATATGTAATACTGAAATAAAATGTAATCCAGTTTTATTTTTCTGTGTTTTTTATCGGGGTAGTGTTAAAATTTTTTGAAGAAATTGAATATTGCTCCTCATATAATAAAAGACGTTATTATGGAAAAGTATTACTGCATGTGGTTATTTGAAAGATAGTCTCTATCTATCTATCTATCTAATTTTTTTAAAAAAAACTCAATCGAAACTATAAATATAATTTTTATCATTATCTGTAGCTTAAATTTGCATTTAAATTGTAATCAGTATGTCTGGTAAATAAAAATTTTGAAAGAACATTAAAAATATGATAAGAATGTAATATTTCTTTTTAAATATTTACAACATTTTTTCCTAACAGACGAACTAAATCCAATTTGTTGTATCCATAACTTTATCATTAACAAGAAAAATTCGAAATTAAAACTTTCAATGAAATATATAAAAATCTTTATTAAATGACTTAGATATATTTGAATACGGCAGCGCCTGAAGCTGCTAAAGTTTAATTAAAAAAGCACGAGTTGTTGGAGCACTGATTCTTGAAATGTAGGCCTCTTTCTTCGTTAGGTTCAGTCATTCCAATACCAGCTTCATACCTTTTATAGGAAATTCTTTCAGCCGATGCGCAGCATATCTCTTTCAAGAACTTCCAAGTTATAATAAGCTGAAGGAATGAAAAGGAAAATAGTTCACCAGAATGAAATTCAACCTATATCTGGATGAGAATGCTCTATAGTATTCGAAAAGGGTTCTGGTTTCTGAAATTATTGAATTATGAGCATTAAGGTATCTACCTATGTTTGTGAACCAATGTTTAACTAAAATTCAAAACATTTTTTATCTTTGCCAATTTTGTGTAGGAAAAAAATTCGAGCAGCCAGAAGAAAAATTTAATAAGATAAAGAAAAAGGAAGGTGTCTACTTTATAAACATGGTGAATTTTAAATATCTGATATTAAACACTATTTTAGTAAAATAAGAATCAAAACTTTGATAAAGATTGTATTTTTTGTCAAAGTTATGTTATTTAAAACCTGATATCTCAAAAACTTATGAATGTATTTCTTTCACATTTTGCATACATGTTATTTAAAATATAATATAGGCAATAAACTAAGGGTTTAGAAGTAAGAAACTATTTCCCTCACTGGATCTTAAAGAGAATTATGATGGAGCTCATAAAGAAAAGAACTGAGAAACCAGGCAATGAGATATTAGATTTAAGCAAAAGAAAACCTTTTGACAAATATAGTTTAACAACAGAAGAAATAAATTTTAGAAACAATGTTATCAAATCTGATAATAGAAAGGGTTCAATTTCCAATTTCGGAGATTTATTCTCCAAGCTATCAAGACTAAAAAAAAAGAGTATTTTGAAGGACTCATTGAACGGAATAAAATCTGGAATACCACCTGACCATGGTTTCAAATTTCGAGATCCATCGCCACTAGCCTTCGTGCAGCTTTATAGTGAGGCGTTTACATAACACTCACTCAACTATGAAAAAAGATAATTTATATATATATCAAAGAGATGAAATTTGGTTCTAGGTATATTTTCAACAACCTTTCTTTAAGGTATCCGACTATGTTCGGAACCGTGATTTTAAAAAAGGGCATAAATAGATAATTTTCATGATATTTAGTGTCACTTAGATTAGAATACATGTATAAAATTGTTTTAAGGGCATTTTGACAAAAAAAATTTTATTTAAATACAATATTTTGGTAAAAAATTAACTTAAAATAACCTTTTTTCAAAATGTTCTCCTTTTGTGTAAAATGTTTCTATTTTAATAATATTTTGCCTGTATATAGCTCAGATCTCTATAGAGAGGCTCAACTATGAGTTTTGAAAATTTCACATTATTTTCAGAGTTACAACCCATTGAAATAATTATCGGCGTTTTTTTTCTTAAAATTTCTCCCCTCTTGTTGCCGTAAAACATGGATAAACCCACTTCTAAGTTATATATTTTAAAAATTCTTTTTGAGCCTCTGTACTTCTCAAGGTCTTATAGTACAGAAGGAAATGACGTAGTTACATATAGTTTGTATTTCTAGTACTAATGGTCACAAGTTTATAACTTCAATGAAATTCAGCCTCAAGAAATAAATTCCAAATCTATTCAATTATTATTTTAATCTAAACCAAATTCAATGAATATAGCAACGTTATCACAAAATAATAATGGTGCATATTAGATCTTTTGAATTCAGTCATGTATTTTCAAACCTTAACTACGTTTTTTTTCTTCACTTACGAAAACTTTATTCTTATGTGTGCGCTTTATTATTTTCAACTATATGTATAATTACAGGCGTCCCTCGTATAACACGGTACTTGTGCAACACGGTTCAAAATTTGCAACTATTATAACACGGATTCCATATTATATGGCACAAAACTTGAATATTACATGTTTTTTGATGCAGCACGATTTTAAGGAATTGAAGAAGCTTTGAAAGAAGGAATAGATTTGGTAAAAAAATTAGAAAAAACTTTATTGCTGAAAAACATACTTCAGTAGTACGCAGCGGAAAATTTAAAAGAGAATTGAATATTTCCTTAGCTCCTTATAGAGAAATTTTAAAAGAACAGCAATATTGAAACAGACAGGTAATTGCAACTACATCAGATTACTTTTGTAATGATGAAGAAATAAGACCAGTGAAGAAGAGTTTCCCTCCACCGTAAGAAAGACAAAGTAGACTAGCTGTAATTTCTGAGGAGAATGGTGGTGAAAATTAATTGTGTGCTCCTAATAAGCCGTTTTTATTTATTTTATTATAATTATTATTTTTAGTATATTTTTTGTTGTATTTTTAATTTTTGTATTTCATATTTTTGTTCTTGTTTAAAAACTTGAAGTTAACTTACTTTTTCGTTTATATGTTTCATTGGAATGAAATTTCAGCTATCATAAAATTTTACACCTTAAGACTTGATTTCGATATAGCACGGTGCACATTGCCTTGATTTGTATAATTTGGAAGTTTCATATAACACGGTTTCGATACCCTGATTTATATCATGTACATACATAAATAAATAAATAAATAAAATTAAAATTAAAATAAATTAATAAAAAGGTACTGTGTATAACACGATTTCGATATAGCACAGTACGAAGGAACCGTGTTATACGAGGGACTCCTGTACTCTAGTTCTCATTAATTACATAGTAGAGCAGTGCTTCTCAAGCTTTCAACATTTCTGACCCAAATTTCAATCATAATTTTCATCGCCCCCTCCTTACAATAACAATGTATTGAATTCAATAATACTATACTTTGACGCTAAAGCTATAATACGACTTTAACCTCCTTAAGTGTCACCGGCGTATATAAACATCTCACTCAACCAAAGTGTTAATTGCCCCGGACGTATATCTACGTCTTTCCGAAATACGATCTTCACTGTACACTGCTATCCATAAAATTATTCAGAAGGCTTTGGAATGCAGTAAAATGATCTTGACAGTATTTGCGAAGGATTTACTTATTTCAGAGAAGGTTATACTTATTTATTATCCTTTTCATCCCCCCAATACATCCCTTACGCGCCCTTACGTGGAAAACGGTGACATTGGGGAGAGAACCCCGTAACTTTTAATCGGCAGTTAAGGGATTAATTATAATCCGTACAAATTATCAAGATAAGTGTTAATTTTTGTAAAACTTTTATATATGACAAGCCCATTGGGTCCCTGGTAGTTATTAAATTTATTCTTAACTTAGTATTGTTAATTAACTATAAAATACATTGTGAAGTGCTGATATACTTATAAGTGTATTATAACGGTACAAATGTGTATTTTATATTTTATTGTGTCAGAAAGTATTTGTTTACTTTCAGTAAATTAATAATTTTTTGAATTATCTCTTATTTTCGACTTTTCAATATGCCCACGCCCCCCACGTAGAGTTATCACGCCAATCTAGAGGATGCGCCCCACAGTTTGAGAAACGCTGTGGTAGAGAGATAAAAGAAGAAAAATCGAACACAGTAGGGTTTTGAAACAGCTTGTTTCGAAATGCCTTAATCTCCTTACAGCCTATGATCTTGAAGCGAATCGTAGTTCGTCCTAGTGTTAGGGGTCGTCCTAGTGGTCAACAGACAGATTGCAAAACTCAACTGCTTTTACTTAATCTTATCATAATATCTTAGTGGTAAATTTGCAATGGAAGCAAAATAAACCTTGAACCCTACTAAAGAAGATCATTTAACTTTAAAAGACGGCTTAGAGAAGCTCACCAACCCAAGCCCAAAGATAATCGGAAAAACAGACGATTCATTAGACAGTTAATCTTCAATTCAGAGACTTCAATTACACGATTTTACACGAGCTTTCTTCTAATTTTGAATAAAATAACCAGTAATCTACAAATCATTTTTACGTCTTTCATCATAATCTCCCATCTTTCTTTTTAATTTCAGATCACTTAAAATGTCAATCCCAATTACCATATTACCATTTCACGAGATAGGTTCTAAAATCAATCAAACAACAAAATATAATCCTCAGAGGTTAATTGATCTAAATATCTAATATCTAACATAAAAAAAATAATTTAAATTAAGTTAAATTGCTTTCAAAGGTAATTTAAATTAGTTAATTAAAATTAAAGTAATTAAAAGCCCTTTTAATGAAGGTTTAAAATTTGTAACCTATAGGGATTTACGTAATACCTTTCAGACGTATTCCTATGTTCAAGAGTTCAAAGTTGTTTTCCTTTTCCTAAACTGCATTTGAATAATTTTAAGATTTTAAAAGACCATTTGGTATATAAATTTAACACCCTTAGAGCAATGGCTTATTTTTAAGAAGTTCAATCGAAATACTAAAGTGTACTTTCGCATAAAATTAGAAAATTGTATGAATTCAGAGAAAAAAAATTTGACGTTTATAATTTGCTCCCCCTCAAGTTCTTATAAGTTTGTATTGTTAATAATTAGGAATTTACATTTTCTGAAACCGATACTGAGATTAAATATATAAGAAATGAATAAAGGAGAAAATTTTACATGAATAAAAAATATATAGCCTTTCTTTTCTAAAAAAATACTGCTTTATTTTATACATTGCTTGATAATACGTTACGAACGGTACATTTTTTCAGAATTATTGAAGATATGGAACTTAGAATATGTATAGTAAAAAGATATTATACTCAAAAAAATTGTTCCAACTGCTCCTCGGGGAAAAAAGATTTTGAAAAAGTAAAGGAGAAGCTTATCAGAACATTTTTTCAAAGCTCGTGATTTGAAGACTATCCCTTTTGAATTAGAATTTGTAATCTATTTCTCCTTAGAACGTTCATAACTATATGTAGAATTAGCAAGGAATTTCAAGACCTTTGAGAGTTGTTGAACTTTAGTAAGTTCTCTAAATTTTAACTTGCACCCTGAGATTGGCACTCAAATTGATCGCCAATTCCAACCGGTATAAGACAGGTTGGCGATCTCAGGGGATTCACTATTTCTTCGACTTAAAATAGACGTAAGGGAAAAGAAGAATATACATTTTTCCAAGTCTACTAGACTCTTCGTCTAGTTCTAATACTACTGTAATTGTACATAAGTAAAAATCTTACTATATTTCAAATTTTTTTTCGCTATCACTAATTAATCAAGTCATTCTTCTGACATAGTTTTTTCTTTCTTATTATAAACAGATAAACACCTCAGTTTGGGAAGAAGCAACGAGTTATATTGAGTTTTATTTGTTTTACATATCATTAGACGTAAAATCCACTTGTCTTCAAGAAACAAGAACTTTTTTTTTTTGAAGAACCTGTAATCGACATCTTTCCGTTTCTGGGAAACTCTAAAGAGAATTTTCATCTTTATAGCATTTGATGTTATTACGGTCGAAACATGAACATTCTTGCTACTCATAATCCGGTGATATTGGTTTTCTTTGGGCTCTTGTTTCTTTAAGGTATCTGACTACGTTCGGAACCGTGATTTTGCAAAATATAAATGGATAATATTTATGATATTTAGTGTCACTTAGGTTAGAAAATGTACATAAAATTGTTTTAAGAATAGTATTACAATAAAAAATTATTTAAGTACAATATTTTGACAAAAAAATGAACATAGAATGACCCATTTTCAAAATATTCTCCTTTTGCGAAGAAAGCTTTTATTATAATAATATTTTGCCTGTATATAGCTCAGACTCCTGTACAGAGACTGAACTAGAATTTTTGAAATATATAGCTTAGAAGTGGGTTTATCCATGTTTTACGACAACAGAGAGGAGAAATGTTAAGAAAAAAACGCCGATAATTATTTCAATTGGTTGTAACTCTCAAAATAATGTGAATTTTTCAAAAATTATAGTTGAACCTCTGTACAGAAGTCTGAGCTATATACAGGCAAAATATTATAATAATCGAAGCATTTTTCACAAAAGGAGAACATTTTGAAAACAGGTTATTCTAAGATAATTTTTTGCCGAGATATTGTATTTAAATAAATTTTTTTTGTCAAAATGTCCTTAAAACAATTTTATACATGTATTCTAATCTAAGTGACACTAATTATCATGAAAATTATCCATTTATGCACTTTTTTAAAATCACGGTTCCAAACGTAGTCGGAAACCTTAAGGCTACATAGTACCCTTTTTCAAAAAAATTTTTTGGAGACAGTTACAGTAAAAATAATTTATGTTTTATATTTAGATTATATTATTAAGCTGATTCTATAAGAGTAAAAAGTCAGTTTGATCAGCCATTATTTTACAATTTTAAAAAATTAGGAATTTTTTAAGTTTAAAAGTTTTAAAATACTCAATTTTTGAAAATTTTTAGTCATTTTAAGTTATTTATGTTTCTTAGGTTATAGCAAACAAAAGTTAGTATGGATTTGAAAATTTATTTTCTTGTTGATTTTTAATAATTATTTTTCTTGAAAAGCCAGGAAAAAACACGAAAACGTTTAAAATATCAATTTTAGCATTTCTTAGAAAAATAACTAGAGATTTCAGCCCTAAATCCATACTAACTTTTATAGAACATACGTTTGGGAGTATATACAAAAAAGTTCAAGCCTCTATCTTGAACAGAAAAAACGCCTTAGGAATTAGAAAACACTTATACCTTTTCAAAATTGAAAGTCTGAGAAAAACGCATTTAAAGTTTGTAAAGTCACAAATCAAAAACTTATAATGCCCGTAAAGCTCTAATTTTTTAATATATTATTTTCTAGCGTATGTTATCCATTAAAACACTATTTTAGTTAAATATGACTGAAAATAATATTTTTAACTCAAAAAATTTATTTTCGCATAATATTGATAGCAGTTGTTAAGACGTCAGTTTATTCAGCTTTATCTTAACCTAATATTTTCACAAAAGTTTTGAAACACAAATCATTTATGTACAAAATAATGATGATACTAACTTAAGCTAAAATTATTCAGGTTTGCTCATAAAATTTAATCTTTTTCAGTTTTAAATTGGGACATTTTAGGAAGTTTTAGCTCTTGTCGTATGACTTTAAAATGCTAAAATATAGTACAACAAAATGTTTTGTATAAGGTAGTTTGGTACATTAAGGAAATATTCAGTTATATCTGCAACATTTGAATTTAGAATACTTGTATTCGGAAGTCTAATTGCAGTAACAGCAGAGGACTGATTTTTAGATACATCATTTTTAGTAGTATTCCATTTCTTCGAAATATTGTTTCTCACATCAACCTGAGAACGCATTAGTCATGGCATTTTCTCTACAGAAAAAAATTATTGATAGAGCTTTTAAGTTATATAAACTATTTTTAAAGCAAAAATTGGCCATGATATTAATTTTAATTAATTAATTATGAGAACTCAAAAAACTCAAAACATAATCAAGCAGAAATTATTTTAGTAATGAAAATTGGAATTACTAACCATTTCAAACTAAAAGTTCAAAAATATTTTTAACTAACTCAATTTAAAAGAGTGTGAAAATGCTTTAAAATGAAACAGAAACCAAAACCATAGCTCATTAAACTTCAAATATCTTAAAAACTAATTTCTAACAAATCTGAAATTTCGTGGCAAGCTTAACAGTTATATGGGCCCATAAAAAATGCAAAAAAAAAAAAAAAAAAAATTTGGTAAAAATGAAATTTTTTTAGGGTACCGTGTAGTCTTAAACTCTGATTTACTGTGGTTGAGACATGAAACCAATTCCCATTAATTAATAACATAGTTTACATGCAAAAACTATGGTCGGACAAGGGCACACTTTCATTACTCATCATCTGTTAGAACTACTTTAAACATGAACCTTTTCAATACGGTTTAGGTAATGCCCCTCTTACCATTCACCCTGAAAAATGACTACTTTACACAGAGCAGTGTTGATGGTACAAAACCAGGATAATCTTGGAACTCCTACACTGCTTAACAATTCTTATGTCCATATGTCTTGGAGGAGAAGGATAGATCTTCAAGAAGCTGAATTATGTACATCCATCATAGGTACGTACAAGCTTTAATCTCATCGTAACTTTTCTGGTGAGCATAAAGTACATCTTCCAAACAGATCATTGCAACTTTGATAGATTAATATCGAAGGCTGTTTTTTGGAATAGGAAAGCTTTTCATCCTCAAGCATGACGATGTCAGTCATTGTCCTTGCCATGCATTTGATTGCCCTTTCCTTCCAAGATCATTCATAATGGACATCAGTCGGAATTTTGATTTGATCTTTTTATTAATATAGTATTTTGAAGCTGCACGAGGACTATTGGAGGTTGATCTCCTAATTCTGAACCTTAGTCAAATGACAAGATTGATATCTGATCTGGCAACTCACTCTCCTAACTTCCCACCATGACATGAGAATTTAGGGCCACCACAAATTTAACGTACCTTTATTCAGTAAAACTATGGCTCCAGCCCGAGACTCAACATGAGTTCGCCACTTTGACGACTCGGCTATCGCAAGCACTCATCAGTCCAAAGAAAGAATCCATTTTAAAAAAAAGTTGTACATCTGAAAGCCCCTTCCTTCTATCTAAACTCTTTCTGCACACACCATGACAGCTCTTCTATTCTACACTCCTGCTCCCGTTTCAACGCAATCTTTTTAGTGTTTCCAGGGAGATTTCGTTGTGGTAACTACGTCTTAAGCTTTGAGTAACGCCTTCAAGACGTGACACATTATTTTCTCCATAGACTTGGATCGTGCAGAATGACATTCAATAATTTTTTGTTGTATTTTTGTATAATTTCATTTTCTTTTGCATGTATGATACTTAATTTTGAGTTGTGAATCTGAGAAAGGGAAGAAGTGATCTGAAGATGAACCCTTAAAATGTCCTGTATCCCCCCATTCGGTTCATTATATAGGGTTAGAGAAGAATTTCAAGACCACTGGGAATCAGTTTCCCAAATTTTAACTCACACCCAGAGTTTGGCACTCTAATTGGTCGTCAATGCTGGACAGTATAAAACAGATTAGTGAAATCAGAAGACTCATTCTCACTTTGGCTTCGATTAACAAATGACATATGAAGTGAGAAAAAAAGGATCGAAACTTTCGACGCCCACCCAGACTAATCTCCTCTTTCCCCTTAACAATAAGTTAATTTGGTACTTACGTATTATCGAAACCTATTGGTGACATTACATGAAACGAAACACATGGTTGCCAATACAGCACGTACCACACATATTAAATCGTGGTTGAAAACTTGGCGAGTTATTAATAGAGTTGGCAATTGTTGCAATAATACGTTAATACAGTTAATTTAAATTCCTTAAACTCTATAAATAATTAAATTAATTTAAATTTTAAGAATGTGACTAAAGTCTACTCTACGCTACAGAGAATTAATATGTTCTCATCTGACTATACAAACCGTTGATGTAAGCTGATTGTATATGCATGCTAGATCAGCCACACTCACAACGTTTTCTCACTTTTCAAATGATTCTATGTATTAATGCGAATGATACTGTATTCAATTAAAAATGCATGTTTTAAGGCATAAACATTTATTGTGACTGCTTTGTGCAGTGTCTCCCTTGCAAGAGTGTACAAGTGAGGGTGAGCGAGGTGGGGGGTGACGATCGCAGCGCCAACACTATGTTTCAGTCTTATGGTTATATTTCATTTCTTATGGCTGCCTTATTTTTTTCTTCCAGGACATTTTTGTAATGATTATTAATGTTTTCACAATAATATGTCCGAACTCAAGTTTGGAAAAATGCGTGATCAAAGCGACACTAAGCTGCTCGAGGAACGAGGGCCAAATACGCGAACTAATGTTGCACGTCGAATAGCTGAAACTTCATCGCCTGTAACGAGAAGCATGCTTTTTTTTTAAATTTGTTATGTTCATGATGTAAATTACTCGTAACGAGGAGTGTTCTTTATGATAGGATCCACTGTATATGCGTTTGAGATATGGCACTCCATTCTTGCTCTCCAAACACTGCTTTCTCAAAGCATTTAATTTTCAGTGAAATTTTTTTAACTTTGACTTTACATTCTTTGACATTTGTGCAGCTATGGAAATCTAAATTATACTTTTCTCTGCATCGATATGTCCAACTGTGTTCAAACAAAATGTACTCACTCATGTCATGTTCTTCAGACACCTTGAACTTAATGTTTCTCGTGTAAATAAATGTTTTGAGTCCTATTTTCAGAAACTGACTACTCGATTTTACTTTTAAAACTTACTGCCTGAACTCTAAAAAATATCTAGTGAAAATTGTTCAACACGAAACTGAGGTTACTAAAATATATTTTCCTGTTAAAAGATATTGCAAAAAATAAACATATATTCAACAAAATTAAGTTTATTAAAGTACATTTTATATATTATAGATATGTATATAAGCGTGTACTTAATAAAAATCAATTAAACGAAAGCATTCACAAAAAAAATGAAATTTCATACAAAATTTTGAAGTTTTTTTTGAAGAGCAAAACATTTATTGAGTTTTTGGAAAATTATCTGATATTTTTCTTTGCATTGTCTTTTCTGGCATCAAATTGTCAACAAATTGTTTAATGTTATCCATTTTGTTATTCATTTCACCATTGGAATGGGCGTCTAAATAACTGCGCTTACTTTTCATAATGTTACTCATTTCGGATGACGGTATAACAGGAGCTGCATTATTCATTCCATTTTCGTCATTTAAATCTGCATCAATAATATTTTTGGAGCTTTGAACAAACTTCAAAATGGCTTTGTCTGCAGTAATTGGACACATCATCATCATCTACTGAGACGAATTCTTCCGATGATACAGTATGACAGTTCAATAATGCAGAAACTTTCTCAAACAGATTTCCCAGAATGAAAATCTTTTCGTGTTAGCAATTTTCGTTTCGTTTTGAGAGAAAAAAAAAAGGCGTGAAAATACATAGTAGTTTGTCGGGACCGTTGTATTATTTCGTGTTAACCGATATTTCGTCTTAAGCGTTTTCGAGTTAAACGTATTTCCCATCAGTTAATTCGTGTGAAGCGCTTTAAGCGATCTCTTTACATTGGTCTTACACTGTTCTTTACACTCACTGCAATTGCTCACAATTCAGAAAAGCAGTTTTATGTGAATTAAAAGTTCCTCTTTTTTTTACGCACGCTTTTCAAGCAGTGTAGTGCTAAATATCCATTTTTATTGATATTCAAAGAAATTATTAAAGATTTTAAAGATAAATATTCAAAAAAAAAATTATCCAGGAATGGATCTGAAATAGAAATTTCTATGTAAATTACATATTTCCAGATCTAGAAAGATAAGTCATGTATAAAAATATAAATTATGTTTAATAGTCCAAAAACATTTCAAAATATTTTTTTCTACCCTTGATTGGTGTTTGATTAAATTTGAACCTAAAATATTTTACTGCATATGATATCAATACTATTTGTTATTTTCATTTTTAAAAAACTATCTATCCATTTAAAATGAGTTTCAGAAGAAAAATAATAAAATGTCGCCTTCTCCTGACATAGAACAAAGGACAAAATTTTAAAATAGTTAAACCCAATTAGTTAACATTCTTTATCTGTAAAAAGAGGTTTCAGAAAAAAAATTAAAATACAAAATACATTGATAGAAAATATTGTTATGTGTGTGGGGGGAGGTTAAAGATATCCCCTTAACTCAAGTCATAACAAAGTATGCGAAAATGTAGCATATACTGAAGTGAAACTGATTATTTTCATGTTATTATAAGATCAAGCTCCATCCCATTTGACTTAAATTGAATGAAAATACTAAGAGACTAATGCAATTAGTAAAGGTAAGCATTATAGCTAAGAAATCTCTCTTTCAATATTTACCTTACGAAATTCAAAATTGAAATTTTAATTGAAAATTAAAATGAAACTCTCACTAAGGTTTTTAAATTAAAAAGAATCTACCAATTTAACTACTTAATCCAATTTAAGACAGAGGGAAATCCTTTGTAAAGAATTCCTGCGGAACAAAAACTTACAATTTTCATTGCTTTTTTTGCACTTAAGTAACAAGGTTCTTTAAGAAATTTAAATATAAACGCATTAAAAATTATTTTTGTGTACGTAAAAAATGCTGACTTTTATTTTTAAATCAATTAACTGATTATTAATTTTCAAAATTAAATGAAGATTTTAAAAGTAAGTAAACTATTTTTTAAAATTATTTTACAGTATAATTTTACGAGATTACAGTGCTACGAATCTTGAATTCTATTTATAGACCAAAGTGCTATTGCGAATAAAGGAAATGAGCTTAAATTTAGTCATGCATATATAACTGTTAATTAGTAAATTCAATATCAGTTTAAAATACACAATACCCAGACTTCATAAATTTCCTGAAATAATACTACGTGTGTGACATAGTGAAAATACAACACCAAGAAGGAGTGTCCAGAAAGTGAAGAAACTCGGAAGAGGCAGCAACGACCAATAAGTAATATTTATTTTAAAATTATAACAAAGTAGAGAGAGATTGAGAACAGTGCGTCTACTCAGTAGACGCACTGTTAGGTTGTAGGGGATTGAAAATTTATTAACGTCGCACTATAAAGTAATCCGAGGTCTTTGGGCGACGGATCTCGTAATTTTGAACTTTTGTCAAGTTACGAGAATGATAAATAAACTGACACCTCCCTCTCTAAATTACCACACAATGCTAACGGGAGGACTATGAACAACGTCACTCCAATTACGAGTTCCGGACATAGCCACTAGGCTACCACGGCCTCAGTAGGTTGTCGCACGGCAATGCACGAAGCAACACGTTCAAGAAAAGAATTATTGAAAGAATGGATTGCGTCCAGATATAGTTCTCCATCCCCTGGCAACCTTTTACTACATTTCGTCTCCTGTACCTAGTGGTCGCACGGTATGCAAGCTGTGTCTAGTCACGTCCCAGACATGTTCGTTGCTGAGAGATCAGAGGAGAATTGTGGGAAGCATTTGTACATCATACATAGCACATTAACTGATACAATCAGTGTGCGTCAAGGTGTTTTTCTACGGGTAAAGTGTATTGGGACTCTCGAAAGAAGAGTGTCACCGGCCGTTGCTTATCATCCACGTATCGTTGGGCTGTCATAGTGAACCGAATACGAACCAGAATTGACCTATTGTACACGACGACCCCTCATTCCATGATGTCAGGTGATGAGGAATTCGTATGACAACGTAGAATGTCCCGGCGATTCTTGTTGCGGTTGGATTGGCTCTCTCACCACATCGGTGCAATATTGGAATGCGACGAATATTATTGAACAAATAGAAGAGTAACTCGCGTCTGAGAACACGACCTTATATTTTTCCGTTATCCACGTCACTCTAGCACAGTATCATTGCATATGGATTCTAGAGTGCAGACACTAGCAAATAATGGACGGATAATAGTTCTGATCGAAGATGCTTTGTACTTTCTGCAAAAAAATATCAGAAGTGGCTTGAGAGTTCATTACTGCGTGTCGGTATATGCGTTGATCCATGCGTGATGACGTCATTTTGGCAGTACTGACAACCCTCAAACTTTCCACGTTTCCTTGTTTTAACCGTCTTTACCTCAGACGGTGCACCTTGAATGCGCTTATACAGGTGTCAGCTGAGATTTAACGAATTTACTAATCTATCCTTCTCAGTCCAATTATTACCCTGCTCGTAAAATCGTCTGTATGCTGGAACTGCTTCCTTTATCAATGGCCTGGAATTCTGTGCCACTACATACTATATTTTCTGAGACAAAAAAAAAAAAAAAATACACAAAGATTTTTCCGGTTAAGATAACGACACGGAATTTGCCTATTCTGTGTGTGTGTGCATGTTCCTTCTCTGATATTTTACTAAACGTGTCGGAGAGCTGAAAATTTCTCATCATTTGCATTAGTTGCTAAGGTGAGCCTACCCTCAAATTTTGATAGCTTTCTGTCCACTTCTTTGTATTGTGTTTTCAGTATCACGCAGATACATTTATTTAGAATTTTTAATTGCTAAAATATTTTGTCCTATCTCACAGTTTTAAACTTAATTATTTTATATGCATAGTGTTGCCGAATTCAAACCAACAAATTCAAAGGGGTGCTAGTGGGGACGACATTCATGGGGGACGACAAATCAGTAGAAAATGGGGTCACAAACCGCGTTCAGTCGGAGTAATTTACAAATACAGTTATGAAAGGTGTGATGTCGAATAGAACGAAAAGAGGCAATAAGAGATAAAAAAAATACATTTATTAGACGTAAAGCATGTTTATAATACGAACAATGCATCACATCTTGATGTCAGAAATGCAACAACAAGTGATTGTCTCAGGAATTATTCAAAGTTGCGGCCACTTACGTCATAGCACAGACGGATGAAGGGTTGTATCACGAGTTCAAACAAGTCCGGTGTGCTGTCGTTATAGCTGATGCGACAACAATCCATACCGTGAAATCCTGCAATGCAGCCACAGTCGTCTCATAGACAAAAGGTTTCAAGAGGTCCCAGAAAAAAAATGTAAGGGATAGTCCGGGAAGCGTGGAGGCCAAGCAACAGGTCCTCCGTACCCAATCTACCTCCCAGGATATGTAGCAAGGAGGTTACCATGCACCGCAATCGAAAATGTGCAGATGCACCATCGTGCATGAACCGCTTGTTCTGATGCTCAGGACCAATGCTCCCTGCGACAACTACAGGAGGACGTGTTGTAGGAAAACAATGTATTTTGCGCCATTGAAGCATTTTGGGGATTTATGTATATCTCCACATTCGCTTGAACTCTCCCCTCGTCTGGCTCATTGTCTTCCAGACGACTAACTTTATTGCGATTTTCCCCTACTAAACGTGGTTTATGACCCCATGTTCTATGGTGATTTGTTGTCCCATTCTGTCTTCTATCTCATCCCTGAATTTCTCAGTCGAGTTCGGGAACACCTTGTATAAAAACAAATTATCTCTTTTTTTCAAGTAATTCTATTACAATAATATTTTCAAAGTATTATTTGTATAGAATGTGTGTGTATGTGTGTAGAAAAAAATTTAATTGTAAATCGATAAATATAGTAATTTTGTAACGCCCCTTCCCCTCTGAAAGTTTGACTATCTTTCGAGGGCTCTGTACTCGAAAGATTATGACTCTAAACCGATCTGACGACAAGAGAAGTAGACATGATACAAAATACTAAGAAAAGTAATTAATAGTAATCTTTTAACTATTAATTGATTTCTAGACTTACTCAAAATAATAGGGTAACTTTAATAATCTAACTAAATAATCAAAGTACACTTACCTGTTATCTCCAAAACACCCAATGATGCTGAGTTTTCTATATAAACAGATGAAACTCTACAGTAATAAATCAATCAAAACCGACGCACAATGAAATTTCGATGCAGAATATTTCACTATAATAATTACTTTGGTAGTAGAAAAATGCCGGAATCTATGCAAGGAATTGCTAACAAGCTGATTAAATCAATAGAAGCTCACACACTGGTACAGAAAATTTCAGCTAACTCTTTTGCCAGTGCAAAACCCTAAATGTTTTTGTACCAAACCTAATTTATGTACCCCACTTTCCTAATCTATACACCCCATATATAAGGGGATAGTAAACACAATCTTTCAATAAGACTTTAAAGAAAAGTATACCCCAAGTTAGTTTTGAGAAGGGAACATCGCGAGAAGGCCCACTACAATTTTTCATTTTAAAAGAGTCATTAATTGTTTAAATACCAGGTGACTCAAAAGTCCGTTATATTTGTGCGTGAAAATTAGATAATTCATGGAATAATGTAGTGAGAGAGATAAAAGTTGACATACATGCTTGAAATGACGTGGGTTTTTACTGAAACCAAACAAAATGCACAGAAAATGTCCAACATATAGGGAATTATGGTAACAAAAGAAATAATTAGCATAACAACGGTTTTTTAACGGTAAAAGATGTTCTTTATAACAAATGTTCACTATATCAGCCGTCATTCATCACAATACCTGTAGTCGAGTTACAATGATGAGAACGACATTGTACAGCATACCTGTAGTTATGGTGAGAAATTGTTGTCTGGTGTTGTTTTTTGCGTCCCCAATAACGTCGGACGATCTCGGTAGACTTGCTAGTTCAGGTAACCCCACAATTAATAATAACACGGATTGAGGTCTGGGGATTTTGAAGGTCAAGCATGACGGAAGGGGTGGTTCAGTAGGCGATCCGCACCAAACGGTGTGCGCAAGATATCTTTCACACCTTTCTTATGGCAATAGAATCGTAAAGCTGCAGTAACAAATTCTTCATTCTGATAGTATAGCTCTTCTAATAATTCGTTTTCTGGTAAAAACAACATGCTGCATTTGCTTCCTCTCTGGCTTCAACTGATTTCATACACGACTTTCAAGCAGTGTTACTGGTGTTTTGCTGTCCAGCGCCATCTGCTGTCCATTTTTTGCACTTTATTTGGTTTCAATAAAACCTCATGTCATTTTAAGCATGTGGGTCAATTTTTACCTCTTCACTTATATTATTATATAAATTATTAAATTTTCAAACGTTGAAGGACTTTTGGGTCACCTGGTAGAATATTTTATTTTAAATGACTAAAATATTTCTTTGTTTAGTATTTATTTTTAAGTTAATGGTATTTGAGGTACAAATATACCTTTAAAAAGTCCTAGTCAGCAATTATAAATGGGAATTTATATATTCTCTTTGCATTTTTTTAAACACTTTTCAGATAGCAAGATATCACTGACGAATACTCCCTTTTATTTTCATTTCTTTTTATTTTATAGAATTTAGCGGATTACAAAATTTACACTTTGAGAAAATTGGAATATAATCTTGTTGCTTATGTATTTTATGGTAAATCTAATGTTGCTAATAGTGTTTAAAGTACCATGTCAGAAAAAGCAACACAAAAATTTTCACTAATATAAAGTAAATCACACAAACAAAATATTTTTGTCTTTCTAAAATATTTATTAAAACTAATTTAAAATTCAAAATTGATTTTTTTTTTTAGTTTTAAAGAAAATAATCCTAAGACATAATATTAAATGCACCATTGAAGTATTTAAAGCTTAAAAGTAAGGTTTAGGAAAATAAAAGAAATGAAGAAAAAAAATAAACAGCAACACAAGGCTACAACGTTGTATATATATATATATATATATATATATATATATATATATATATATAAGTAACTAATATAGCTATACAAACATACACATTAAATGAATTCAACAAAATAAAAACATCGCGCTTTAAAAGTTACCTTCAGGGACTAAACTCACAATATATTTAACCATTTTCATAATTAACTCCCTCACTATGAGGAGGCAGTTAAAAAGGAGAAGGAAATAATGGATTCTAAATATTTGCGCAATAATTAGAAGCTGAATAAAATTGACCATCCAAACATTTTTTTACGAAAAATAATCTATTAATAAACTTTTCTCTTTCAGAAAGATTGAAAATCTATTTCACAATGTAGAAAAGTTTGAAATATAAAACTATAAAAATTCAAAAGTAATTACGTTTTTTGAAATATAATGTGGCTATATAATTTAACATCAGCGATTCTATTTTAATTTTACCAAAGAGGAAACGGAAAATGCGGTTTAATCTCTTAAAATAATAATGTCTGATTAAAACATTTCCTACTTTTAAAATAGACGCGTTTAAAATGATTTTTATCGATCGGTTCTCTAATCCCTAAAACTATTTAAGGAAATTAAAAAGTAATTTTAAGAGAGTTAAATATTTCTTCACGATACATAAGCTGAATTATTTTATGAAATATGGAATTTTTCTGTAAAAACTCCATTATCTATGTATATCATTATGTGAATGAGGTATTATATTAATTTAATTAAGTATTATATTAATTATATTAATACAAACAAGTATTATATATATATATATTAATTTAAAACTATTAAGCACCTAAAGACAATTTTGTTCTTCTTATTATTTACTTATACATATTTTTATTGTAAAAATTGAAATCCAGTTATTTGATGAAAAAATTAGAAACTTTCAGTGATTTAAATTTTAAATACAAATGATGAGTACAAATGATGAAACCGATTTTAAAAAATAATCCTGTTTTATCAAAACTACTACACATATTACAATAAAAGATACATAAATGTTAAGAGAAATATGCTAAGATTTTTGTCCGTTACAAATGTTCGATGTGTAACCCTCTTGTTATACGGCGTACGTTCAATCTGTAATTAAATTCGTTCCATACATTTTGAAGCACCACTCTATCAATGGTTAGTAGTGCTGCACAAATGCTTTCTTTTCATCCTCTGTAACATCACTTTTTGTAATATATGAAGTATTTTCGAAAATATGATTTTTAAAATTGGGTCCATCATTTGTACTCTTCCTGTATGCTGATGTAAAACAAAATAATTATATTTGTATCTTGATTTTGAATGCAGCCAAGGTAGCCGAGTAACCATGGTTGCAAATTCATGGCTGACATTGTCGAACCGTAGGTTCAAGTCTCGGGGTGACTCGGCCATCATGGTCGCTTAGTCATAATAGTCTTTTTACACTAAAATAACTATTCCTTTATGTTTTTATCATTATTCAGCTTTATTCGTTCATATATCGCAATTTTTAATTTACGTCTCACCCTGAAGTAACGGACTTCTATTGGTGACAGACTTCGCAAATTTGGACCACGGTCAAGTGATGAAGAGCTGGCAGCCTTTCTCCTAACCTTCACACCTCGCCAACATGAGGACATTGAACCTCTAAAGATTCAAGATGATGACCTAGGCATCAGCCCTTTTACACTACGGTGACGGGTCACCAACGGCACTAGGATTCCACAAAGCCGGCCACGAGTTCACAAACATGACCACTTGCAGACCACAACTACTCATATATCATAAAGATAGCCTTAAAAATATTTTTAAGTGGGAATTGATCATTGTATTTATTTCAAAATTTAAAATGATAACATTATCATACTTAAAATGCTGAATTTTGGATCAAATATATTAAACGAAATTCGCTTCTTCTCCAAAAATAGATACACCACTTCCGGAGTTTTAATCACGAAAACAATTCATATTCTGGTAAAGTTCGGTTAAGAATTTTTCAACCATTCCGGAAGATACTGAAAGACGAACCGAACGCTGGATTCTTTGAAATTTGATCAAAAATCCCAATTATAATTTCTTACGATTTACGCAAAAATTTTTAATTTAAGAATTTTTAATATTTTGTTGGTTGCCTCCTATGTATGTATACTATGTTAAACATATTTTGTGCTCAAAATTTCATAAAAAGCTAGCCATGTATTTTTTAAGGAAAAACTTGAAATTTTTTATTTTAAAATGCTACTCCTCCTACAAAAATTGACATACACGCATGAAATTTGATTTACAAGTTCATCAAACTATGTATAATAATAGATGGTATGGGTTTTGCGTTAACGTGATTGGTATTCTTACAATACTTCTTTTTATGAATGTTTATTGAAAATTCCTTAAAAAATGTATAAATTCTGAGTTCAATTATTTTAAAAAAAATAAATATTGCTTTGATTCAAAAATGCATACCAACTTTTGTAACATGTACTATTGGGAATAGGTAAAAAAATTTCAAAGCATTAGGCGCAATAGAAAAAAAGCTTTAGCATTTTAAATGAAGACAAAATAGTTATTTTATCTTTCTGAGATACGGCAGTTTAAAGTTTTGATTTGCCATAGGGATGTGAATAAAAACGAACGTAAATGCTAACATAATTCTGCGTTTTTTAAGTTTAGAACTTTCAAATTTTGTGAGGTTATAGAAAAAAATATAAAAATAAATTAAGGCTAAAAAAATTTAATTTGAATTTTTGACCGATTTGGGTCAATTGAATCGTACTGTGTCCCCTTAACTCTTATTTCTTTTACCTAGAGCTTTTTTACAATGTCGCAATTCGGGGAAAAAAGATTGTAAGAAATTCTAAATAAAAATACTAAACAAAAGATCTCGGTCAAGAAAAAACTTTTTAAGGTATCCGACCGGGTTCGGAAACAATTTTCTAAAGTATAACTTAAATAATTATTTAATTGTTATTTTTTAATTAAGTGTGTTGCAAAACTATGAAAATACAGCAAGAAGAATTTTTTGAAAGCTTATTTTTCAAAATATTCAGAAATTTGTACCAAAATATTGCAAAAAATTGCTCTTTTGTTAACAACTCTAGAAAAATATATATCACAAAAATAAATAAAATTTTTGGAGAGATACAATTCTTCAACGATTAACTATGCTGTCTATTAAAAAAAACTCAAGTTTTACAGTAAAATTATGAAATACTGGTGTTCGACATATAGAACACAGAATATTTCTGAAAAAAAGTTTTTTTTTCATATAAAATTACACATTAAAAATAACTTAATTTTAAAATTATCCTTAACTTTTAGCAGAAATCATTCATTATAATACAAAGAACAAACTCAAAAAATTTCATAAGAATATTTCGTTTACTTTAAAAAATATTACTCTTACCGTTAACCATTATGCTCAAAAATAACATTTTTCAGAAAATGCAAAATAAAGTTTATATTTGCAATAAATTTTACTAAAGATTTAGGAAGGTATTAAAACTCTCCAGATTTGTATGCTGCGCCTTCCTGAATCTCATACTTCAAACTTTTACATTTTTGAAGGGCCTTTCTTTTTTTTTACGAGAAAGTTTCTTATCTGGTTTAGAATGCCTCGTAGAACCAATAATTCTCGTTTTGTCAAGGTACCAAAAATATCCTTTCATTTCAGAACATAATTTCATTCCTAATTTTTGAAGTAGAGGTAATAAACCAGCAAATCCAGAATTAAAAAGTATTATTGCGATGTAATTCCTTAAACGGAGTGTTTGTAGCTCAATAAAGTTGTCTTTCGGAATTATACTCCACACGACATTGTTAAGACTTTCATTGCAGTTCTGAGCTTTCCCGTGAAGACATTTTCTTAGAAGATTTTGATCGCAATGTTTTGCACGAACTTTGTTCTGCACAAGTGTCTGCACGAACAATTCGACGACGTTTTCTGCAGCATGGACTCTCATCTCGGAGACTATGGCTGCGGCTACCCTTGACGATACATCATAGACAGGAGCGTCTTCAATGGTGTGATCAACGATGAACCTGGTGCATGACTGGCGAGACGTCATTTTTTCAGATTAATTCAGGTTTTGCTTACAGCATCAAAAGATGGTCACATCCGTATTCGGTGGCATCGTGGTGAATGCACATTGGCAGCGTGCAATCGTCATCGTCATACTGGCCCATAACTTGGCATGATGGTATGGAGTGCTATTGGATACACGTCTTGGTCACCTCTTGTTCGCATTGACGGCACTTTGAACAGTGCACGTTGCATTTCTGGTGTGTTACGACCCGTAGCTCTACTCTTTATTCGAGACCTGTGAAACCCTACGTTTCAACAAGATAATGCCGGACTGCATGCTGCCGGTATTGTATGGGCCTTCCTTGATAAGGAAAATGTTCGACTGTTGCTCTGGCCTAAGCGTTCATCAGATCTTTCACCAATAGAAAACGACTTGTCTATGGTTGTCGAGCGACTGGCTCGTCACCATACGCATGTACAGTTGATGAGCATTGGTATCGTGTTGAAGCTGCATGGTTATCTGTACCTGTGCATGCCATCCAATCTCTGTTTGACTCTATGCCCAGGCGTGTAAATTCTGTTATTACTGGCCGAGGTAGTTGTTCTGGGTACTGATTTCTTAAGATCTATGCACCCAAATTTCTTGAAAATTTAATCACTTGTTATTTCTAGTATAATATACTTATACTATCTAGTATAATATTGTCCAATAAATATCATTTTGTTATCTGCATTTATTCCTGGTGTAGCAATTTTAATGGCCAATAGTGTACTTCTCTTTACGTAACTTATAAATTATTTGTTGCCAAATTTCTAGATTTATGCTACGTTAAATGTTAAATTTTGAAAAAAATGTAACTTACACTTGTTTTGCTTGTATGTTTATTACATTGCATTACATTTCTGCAAACAGCAAGTGCGTTGTCATAAAAAAAATCCTAAACAACATAACTCAAATAAATAATTTTGATTAACTCATCTGACCTAATTTTAAAGGAAATATTTTTCCATTGTATAAAACATCACGTCTAAATCATTACTGGATTTTCTATAAGCTACTATTGATTACCTTTCAATTATTTTAAAAATTATTCTCATTAGATATTAATGCTGTTACTTACAAAATAACGAGTAATATTGCAGTAAATAAAATAAAGTTTGCAACTCCCTTCTACTTATAGTATAAGGGTCGCCCAAATGAAAGTGGCATTGCTGTAATAACTCCGTAATTTGAAGAGAAAGATGACTGCGCATGCCTCTATAGTGGGCTCACACACACAGAGTTTTGGAATGCATACGATATCGTCAGATCCCTCCAGATGCGTGTGTGATAACGTGGGAGCACGTTAACCCTTTATCTACTGACGGTACTTAAAAGTACCACTCACTTTAAACTTACATAGAATAACCAATTTTACGAATATTCTGACGATACTTAGCAGGAATATTCTTTGAAATCCAATCTTCCAAGATATATGGCAACACGGGTTCTATGATGGGTATTTTAGCGGGGAACGCGAACAGTTTTAGAGCAGAAATTGCATTTTCCGCTGACGGCGTTTTCAGCAGATTACAAAGATTACCATTTTTGTCTCGAAAAAACAGTTAATGTCAAAATTTAAGTGTCTTATTTTGCTTGTAGATTAATGAAGACCTTAGAAAACAATTTGACTATTTATTTTAAGAGAGCAGTGTGTATAATTAATTTTACCGTTGAATACCTTTAATTAATTAATTAGCTCTAACTAATTAAATGTTCCAAAGTTGAGTATTTTGTTTATGTAAATCCCTTAATTTTCAATGTAGTGATCCAAAAACAATATTGCATGAAAAAAAAACTGCAGTAAATCATAATGCGGTAGATAAAGGGTTAAAAGGCATCGTTCGCAGCATGGATACCTCCAAACTGAACGACAGGCAATGCCCCATTTCATGAACTGAGAGAGAATATTAAGAGCCGCTGACGTGGCATGCTGTCCGACGGGGTTATCATCTTGCATGATAATACTCATCCTCGTATGGCTGTGGCGGGCCAAACATTGCTATGGAAATTCCGCTGGAAGGTTCTCGAATATTCCCCCTTACATCTCGGACCTCTCGCTGTGTGAATACCATATAGCCGGTCCACTCCAGAAATCTCTGAAGAGACGGCGATTTTTCCACGATAATGAGGTCCAAATTACTGTTGAAAATTCGTTCCACAACCAACACCGGAGCTCTTTTCACCCAGGATATTCATTATGTCATCCTTGTTTCAACTTACAGGTGGCTTTACCTAGCCTATCTGTTACGTCTGTATTACTTCTTTCCTTTGAATACTACTACTATTACATTAACAACATTAAACCATTTATCAAACCCTTATAAAAAGAAATGCTCAGCATCTCTCTCGATAAATTTAAGAAAGAACATTTTTATTGCATCATCTGTAATAGAATAAAATACATTTCACAAACAGGCTTCTCAATTTATACTTTCCAAATTATATATATATATATATATATATATATATATATATATATATATATATAAATCCTGAAAAAATACTTAAATATATATATATTCTTGAACTTGATACTCTCTCTAATCGGTTTTGTAAGGGTTTTTGTCATTTTTTGAAGTTATACTTCTTTTGGGGCGTTAGAGAAATAGGATGAGGGTGAATTTTTACGATACGCACGCACACCGTCAAGGATGCGAAATTGCTTTGTCTAGAAATATACAAAACAGGACAGATCATTGGCGCCTTCAAAATTTTCAGGAAAATATTTCTCTTCACTTCCCTGAAGAAGGGGAAACCCGGGTTTGAAAAGGAGACCTCTCAATCCGCATTCGAATACTTTACCACTGAGCTATACACCCCGTGTCAGGGAACCTTTGCTTTGCGTTCCGTAGGAACGGATAAGAAATTGCCTTGTCTAAAAATATGAAGAACGGAACAGATCATTGCCGCCTTCGAAATTCTCAAACACAAATATTTTTCTTCACTTCCCTGAAGAAGAGGACCTCTCGATCTGCAGTCGAATGCTCTACCACTGAGCTATACCCCCACGTCAGCTAACCTTTGCTTTGCGTTCCTTAGGAACGGATACGAAAATGCTTTGTCTGGAAATATATATACAGAACGGGACAGATCATTCCAGCCTTCGAAATTCTCAAAAAAAAATATATTTCTCTTCACTTCCCTGATGAAGAGGGCACCTTGGTTTGAAACGGGGACCTCTCGATTAGCAGTCGAATGCTGTACCACTGAGCTATACC
>BMAV01011261.1:164785-202180 GCA_019973955.1 Trichonephila inaurata madagascariensis
AAGATTTTTGAGATTCGTTAAAGAAACTCGGACCATTCATCTGTTATAATTTGTGTGTACATAGTGGGCTTAAGGGGTGGGCGTTATCACTAAAATTAGAATCCCCATGTTATTCCTATGGGGTTTGATCGTTTGATGCGTAAATATATTACAGAGGTAGAAGGAACTTTGGGATCACCTACTACTCTGTGTATCGCCCCATTTGCAACTACAGACTCCGGACTGGTTATAATGGATTCCTCTTGTGTTTGCTCACAATCAGGCCCAGTTTGGAGTTGCTGGGTGCCCTGCTTTTATTTTATTTAATTGTTTTAAATGTTTTAATTATTTTAAAATGACCATAACTCGGGAGCTCTTCAGGCGGATGTCTTAATTTTCTGAGGAACGATTCTTCCCACCGAGACATTTAGTATGAGGTCTCAGATGTCACATTCGGTTCACTTCATCTCCAGATACAGTCTGATGCCTCCCATGTTATTGGTCCTATTGTCCCTGTGTGGGGGTGTTTGAATTTATTTAAATCGTGATTATCTCAGGTTTGGCTGGTCCGATTGACTGAAGGTTAGTATCGTTCAACTCTGCTCGTGAACGCCTTTCGTCCTTGGCCCAGCTTGCCCTGCTAAAGACTTTTAGAAAGATTTTAATTTTGTTACGCCAAAGAAGTATAACTTCTTACGTGCGTACATAAGTACACACACACTTTTTTTTATTAACTTCGAAACAACATGGGGTTATTGATGATAGACTTCGTAATTGCAAACCTCGATCAAGCAATGCGAATGACACTTGAGTTGGCACTTTTCACTCCAAACTTCCATACTACGCTATCTATGGATCTTCGATTCTCTACAGAGTTAATGTGTATCAGCCTTTCTACACGGTGAGTCTTCAGTGACACCAGGATGTAAAACAATGATTCTATAGGAACAACGTAGGCCACGAGTCAACGACTAAGACTAGTCAACTACCACCACCATTTTGAAAAGGAATTTACTGTTTTAAAACAATCCAGAGTTGTGCATATTTTTATTTTATTGGTTAACAATAAAATGAGCCTTAATAATCAAAATATAAACTTATTTTCTATGATTTCTATAATCTTATGAGTTTTACATAGACTTATGATACAAATTCATAGATGATTATAAAAAAATCCCATCAAGCTTAATAGGATTTTGGGCACAATCGTTATGCATCTATAAGCTTATTTGCTCTGTTAAGCTCCGGCCATTTGCTTGATTTGTAAATTTATAGAAAAATCAAAATTAGAGAAAATTTTATTAAATGCATATACGTATTCGAAATCATTCAGAAATATTCTTGATATTCTCCCGATAACTACTTTGAAAGCATTTCCAAGCGCCGAACTACTTTCATTTCTTCTATAAATATTTTTCTTTTAAAAATCTTTGGATCTAAAGTTTCAGTACTTCTGAGTGAAATTAGTTCATGTTGAAACTTCATACAAACAGTACACTTATGAGAATTCTTGCATCTCAAGTGTATGAATTTCCAGTAACTTTTTTCAATCCTACTTTGAAAAAAAGGGAGTGATGCGCGAAACGTATTGATTATTTCCCGAAGTTTCTTCAAGCTAGGAAAATGTTTCTTTCTTCATTTAAATCAGAAATTTTGAGAAAAGCTATAGTGGTACAATATATACAGAAAATTCTTTTCTAATGATCAAACAATCATTCTTGAAATTTGTGATTGTTATTATAAAAATGCTGATTAAAAGTTTCAAAAATATAATAAAAATGGTGTACAATTTTACATCACATTTCTTATAAAATATTACAAAATAAAACAATGCACTATTTTATTCTAATTACTTGCAATTATAATTAAATAATACACTGGTTATCATAAATTAAAGAAGAATTACAAAAACGACGATAACTCGAAAAGTTATGCGTAGAAATATTTAATGAAATACACATATACAACACACAGGAAGGTATAAAATAGTATAAAAAGAAATCGTCAGACAATCATGGCGTTATGGAAATTACCATATGTATACAATGAACAAATCGATTATGTCAGTTTGTTATTGGAAAAGTGCCTGTATGATCTCCCCAAGAAGTAAATGCAGCACATACAGCGATGTGTGATACTCTCAATTATGCAGTCTATTAATTCTGTCGGAAGTGCGAGTTATTGCTCTTCCAAGGCAGTTGAAAGCGGTGCTAGGGTCCTAGGAAGGGTATAGGGAGTAGGTACACTTCATCCTATAGCGTCCGAAACATGCACGATAGGTTAAGGTCCGGTAATCGAGCTAGCCCCTGTATGCGGTGAATTGTTTCCTGCTCAAGATAAGCATCCATGATGCGAGCCCTGTATGGCCTCGCATAATCATCCTGTAACACGAAAGCAACACCTATTGCCCCCTCATAAGATCGTAAATAATCATCCAGAATCCATCTCTATAGGTGTGATCATAAACATTTCCACGGGCAAAGACATGAAGGTCTGTGCGTCCAACAAAGAGATACCATCTCAAACACAGACTTTGTCTGATCCGAATGCATCTCTTTCACGGATGTGTCATGGATGAAAAAAAGTTCTCTCCAAATAAAAATATGCCTACTATGGCTTTCGAAGCTAAACCTGAACTCATCCGTAAAGAGAACAGCCCTCTATTGATAACGCTTACTGTAAACATTCCCGCCTTATGGTGTAACGTGAGCGAGACGCAAATAGCTGATCGCCTCGCATAAAGTCCACGTTCGTGAAGCCTTTGACTAATGGTTGACATTGATACTAACCTTCCGGAGCTTACAGCGAGGGAGGATCTGAGTTCAGCCAGAGTTGCGGTTCTATTCCTTCGTGCGCATAATGACAAGTATAGGTCATCGGCGCTCATATTAGCACGGGGCCATCCTTGTCTGAACCTCCTGGATGCCGAATCCGTGGTTCAGCCGTCCCACATTTCCACATTCAGCCGTCTAGCCACTTCTATCTGACTTTGTCTTGCCTCTAGTCTCCCAATAACTCGCCATCACTGTTCTTTGGTCAAATGATGCCTGAGAGTCATAGTTACAATTTCGCTGTAACAGATTTCTAATCTCAGACACGCAACGACAATTGCCACTTTGCTCTGAGACATCCATTTTTATGCTCCTCCCAAATGGCGTATTCCGACTGCATCGCCACTATTTTGTTTAATTTAATATCGTTCACAGAGAGAGAGATCCTTTTAGTAACCAACATATTCAAGTTTCATTGAGTGGTTTATTTGGACGAGTTATCGCTATTTTAATGATTTTTCCTTCAATGATGATAACCAGTGTACTTAAAAGATTTCTTACGAAATTTACACAACGCTATTAATTGATTAATATTACTGCTATAAAAATAGTATAATAGTAACTAATATAACAATTATCTAAAATGTACATAATAATTATCTAATCTGTTGTTGCCCATGCCACCTGTCTGCCGGAGTCAGAAAGAGGCCCACAAAATTCATCGTGGCAAGGAGATACAAATACGCCTGCCATTGGCCTTAAGCACCATACAGGTGATAGTACGATTGAGCTCGGTGAAACTCCCGAAGGGACGACAGATCTTTACGATAGAGGGCAATACCACCGATTTCCACCTCCATAATTTAGGCATGGAGCTGGAGGGGAGAAAAAGGTTCTCCAGTCCCCTGTACCCGTGGTTTCAGCTGCGACCACCCGCAAGACTTTCCGACCCACTGATTTAACGAGCACGTACTCCGTGTGTACTCGGAGGGTATTTGGTGGCATCGGGCATCGAACCCAAGCCTTCCGGTCTGGAGTCCGATGCTCTAACCACTAGGCTACCCACGGCCTATAATTATCTAATCTTAAACAGCATAATCAGTTACACATATTTAATTCTATTAATTCTGCAGAGTAAATGGAATGAAACTTTAAAATTCTTATGAGATATGGAATTTAGAAGAAAGTTGATTTTTTTATTATTATAACACTATGAGTGAGTGTTTATTAACTTCGTACTCTCTGAAACAACGCAAGGGTAAATGGCAATGGTTCTCAAAATCTTAAACCGCAGTCAGGTGACGAGAAAGACACTCCCCTATGATTTTGGGCCACGGTCAAGAGACGAGAACAACTGAGCCTGCATTTCAATCTCCACATTTCTACATTACCTCAGTGTGGATACCTTGATTCCCGTCAGGTTTAACGTTCTTTATCTTATTTAAACGTAAAGGAACCAGTACTCAAACCCACGAATAAACCAAATATTAAGCGAACAACTGTTAGAAGCTCATTATCATGACACTCAGCTACTGCAGTTTCATGGTGCTTAGGAATTAAAAGAAGCAACACATCAAATATCTCTCGTGCTCGTCATTTTATGGTAAATCAAAATTATGAGGACTCTAATACATTCTAGAATTATGTTATTTAACCCCTTAAGTGGTCAATTTTTTTCACAAAATGTTCTAAAAAAGAGCATATTTATTATTGCATATAACTAAGCATAATACTTAACAGAATGCGAAAATGGAAGAATTTTACTTTAATTTTCAGTAAAACAGTTTTCACACTATTTTTTAATTCCTACTATTAGTTCACACTCTCCCTATATATATATACAGGTATATCTTATTCAAACTTTAAATCATTAATAAAATACTATTTATTCATCCATTCAAGTTCAAATACATGTTTTTAAACTTGTAGTGGACGACACTTGACGTTACAATGAAGTTTTTTCAAATATAAATTCATTAATTTAACTTAATTAATGAATAAATAGTAACAAAAATAATAGTCCAACATTATATGTAAAAAGAAAAACTGTTCGTGGTGTCCCTGTAGAGCAATGGATAGCGCATTGGACTTCTAATCCAAAGGTCGTGGGTTCGAATCCCACTTGGGATGGCCTAATTCCTGAGATTGGTGTTTTTTTTAATATACTATTTTATTGAAATAATTAAATTTAATTAATTAATAAATAGTAACAACCAAAAAAATATAATAGCCTAACTCCATACATAGAAAGGAAAATAGAAAATTGCAAGGAAAATCGCTTTTTATTTTGACACTCAATATTGTGATTCTGTCATATATAAATACATATTTATATTATACATAATTGTAATTATTTAATAAAAAGTAACTAAAAAATAAAAGTTTTCTTTGTTAACCTAAGAAGGAATTGACTTTAAAAAAGAATTTTTTTTTCACTTCTTTATTTTACAATAGTGGAACTAAAACCTTTGAATGTTTGCTTTTTATAAGTACATTCTGTATTCTAACAAAAATGTTTAATATATTTTAAAATATTTTCTCTCATACTTGCAACAAAAAATCATGTTCGTGCCTCTTTTTCAAATGGTTGAAGATTTTGTGTGTGTGTGTGCATATATATACTCTTACAATTGGAAATATGGTGTAATACTAAGTCTTACATTGCAATGGGGACAGCGATAATATCGGCTTTTTTTTTCGGATTATCTTTCCATTTTCATTTCTTCTCAAGCAACCAATTGCACATTGCCTTGCCAATTCCTCTTCTTTATCGAATATTTTCAAGAATTTAAATTTCTACTTTCAATGAAAAATTCCCGTTTTCACCCCACCCCCCAAGAGACGTACTTCAGTACCACGGACCAGCTGCGTCCTTAAAAACACTAGTAATAATCTCACTATAAGAATTAAAAATACTATACAAATCAAAAACAGAAAGAAGAAAATATCAGTACCCTTACACCATTAGGGCAAACCGGTAGTGGCCAGCTTTCAGTATCCCGTACGGTATACGGACAAACCAGTTAAGGGGTTAAGAACCATCACATGGATTAATATAGGATGACATAAACATCAACTAAATGCAGTAATTAATTTCAATAACCGTAAAATCCGGCGTATAACGCGCACTTTTAACACAAAAAATAAGATCGCAATTTAAGGGTGCGCGTTATACGCCGGGTATGAAAATGAGAGCTCTAAAAATAAGAAAAGAGATGAGTATAAAAAAAGCTGGACTCTTCTATATATGTCGAAATAGGTTTATTTGAAAGAAATGACATTCCTTATGAACTTAAAGGGTTGTAATTCTAGAAATATACTATTTTTTCTAAAACTTTTGGGATAATGCCTTGAATAAATGGCTTCAAAACATAACAGCATAGCATCGTACATTTCAGGATTCTTTGTAAAATGTAGGTGCGCGTTATACGGCGAATATACCTAAAAATCAAAAAGTACAGCTTGAAAGTATAGGTGCGCGTTATACGCCGGTGCGCACTTTACGCCGGATTTTACGGTACTTAAATATTTGAATCTAATAAACACCTGGAAAAATTAATGTTAGCTAGGATTATTCAAGGGGGAGATTCATTTTATATAAAACCGTATGCTGGCAAGCCTACGTTTTCCAACATTAAATTCATATGATTTTAAGGGGAAAAGAATTTCAGAATCTTGTTTGTTTCAAATGGGCTGCATTTAGGCAACTAAGCCATTTACAGACACGGCGTGTCCCCAAGAGTGGAAGTTATTTCATTAATGGCACCATTTAGTGGTGGCTTCCGCAACCACAAATTGTGGCATTTGAATGTTATGCATTTCAGAATCTAAAAATAGATATGCACATTTCGGTATCAGAAATAAATTCAAGAATGAAACAAATGATACTGTGTTCAAAGCTGAGTAAATTTTCCTACTGACAAGAAGAGAGATGGAAATATGTTCACGGGAGTAACATTTGGACAAAATCCACACAAAATAATACAAGATTCGATGATGTTCACGTAAATAAATAGAAAGAGAAATATTGGTTGTTTTTTTTTAAACCAAAGAAAGTTCTAGGGAATGAAAATAAAAATAAGAGATTTTCGTAAGTTTTAAGTTAGTCCACACAAATAACATTGTTTATATTATTAGAATTTAAATGCATTTCAATATATACTTCACATCATATATACTTTTATTCTGTTTTAAAAGGTTGAATAAAAATAAATCCAACTTTCTTTTGAAGAGAACGTTTATTTTTGTCAGCTCATTATAATAGATGACTACATTTAACTGTTGCTAATCTTAATTTTTTTTTTTATCTTCACATACTTTTATTGATCACAAATGTGAAAGTAACTTTAGTCTTAAAGAATGATTTCAAAACTTTGAGGTAAAAATAGAAATTTGAAATACTGGGGGAACAGGATCATCATATATTGATTTTAATATCACGTTCTTTATACAGAATTTGACATTTTAAGTGCTGTCTAAGGATATTATAAGGCATACCCTTCACTCGTTGAGCAAAATATATCGATCAGATCCTTAAACTCAGAAAATGGGATCACTGTAAATTTTTAGCTCTAAATTTATTTTTTAAAAAATCTAGCTTTGTTTCTAGTTTTAAGTATTCAAAAACAATTTTAAAAATAAATATTTTTGTCAAAATGAAATGCGCGAAATTTTTTTCATTCATCATCCCAGAATGATTGTCTATTGACCCTTTAAATGGTTAAGGGATTAATAGACAATATACTGTACGAGACTGTACAATAGACTGTATGGGCACAAATATTTTCATCTTTATATCTTTGAGTTGCACATATTTTTAATTCTTTTAATGAGATTATTAGTGTTAGTGTTCTTAAGAGATGCAGTGTGTCCATGACACTGATATATTTCTTATCCGGGATTTTTTTTCTTTGTGGTGAAGGTGGGAACTTTTCATATTGAATGCTGGAACTTAGATTCTTGAAAAGATTCGATAAAGAATAAGGATCTGCAAAACAATGTACAATTTGTTTCTTGAGAAGAAATTAAAATGGAAAGATAATCCACAAAACAGCCGATATTATCCCTATCCCATTGCAATGTAAAATTTAGAATTGAACCTTGCTTCAAAATGTGTGTGCATATATATATGCAAGCACACGCACAAAATCCTCAACCTTTTAAAAAGGGGGATGAATATGAAATTTTTGTAAGTATCAGAGAAAATCTTTTAAAATATATGAAACATTTTTAATATAATGTATTTGTAAAAAGCAAACATTCAAAGTTTTTGTGTTTCCACAATTATAAAATAAACAAGTAATGCAAAAAACAATTTTTTAAGTCAATTCCTACTTAGGCCAGCAAAGAAAATTTTTATTTTAGTTACTTTTTATTAAATAATTACAATTAATATAAGTATGTATGTACATATGACAGAATCACTATATTAAGTGGCAAAATAGAAAGCGATTTCCCTTGCAGTTTTCTATTTTACTTTTTTATATGTGATGTTGGACTATTTTTTTGTTTGTTACTATTTATTCCCTAATTAAATTTAATTATTCTAATAAAATAGTATAGTAAAAAAGAAATCACATTCTCAAAAATTAGGCCATTCTAGGTAGGATTCGAATCCATGACCTTTGGATTAGAAGTCCACCGCGCTAACCATTGCGATACAGGGACACAACGAACTCTTTCCCTTTCTGTATATGCTGTTGGACTATTATTTTTGTTATTATTTATTCATTTTTTAATTTAATTAATGAATTTATATTTGAAAAGTCTGCATTATCATCAAGTGTCATCTGCAACTTTAAAAGTATTTGTTCTTGAATGGATGAATAGAAAGTATTTTATTAACGATTGAAAATTTGAACAAGATATATATATATAGGTACTTTAAAATTGAAAATTAAATTTTAAAAAAATTCTTCCATTTTCGCAATGTGTTAAGTATTATGCTTAGTTATATAAAATAAAAACTGTGCCTTTTTTTGGAACATTTTAGACAGAAAAATTGACCTCTCTTAAAGGGTTAATTTTGTAGCTACACGAAGCCGACGGACTTCATTATTGTGAACCGCTAAAAAGTGATAATAAAGATAATTATTCTCCAAAATTCCACGCGACTTCAAAGTGACGATATTCAGCTTCGACAGATTTTACGAGCATCAGCACTTCTTCACGATGAGACTTCATTGGGACCAAGACTGCTTCATTATCCGTAGCGAATACTAAAAATGCATAAAAACAAATTATATTAAATGATGAAATGCGTTTTAAGGTACCGACAAGATTTTTCTACCGTACCTTTCTTTCAAATGGTATTCAAGCTTTATAAGCATAAGAAATAAGTCCAATATTGCGCATTACAATGAACCTTGGACAACTATCAACTTATCTTAGGACATTGGCTTACGTATATATTAATTGATCCCCCAAAACAATCTCGATTCAAGTTAATTATGGTTTTTTCGTATTGTTATATATATATTTAAAATTATTTCTTAAAAATATAGTATAATCTTTCAGTAGGAGTGAGTGAGTGAATATTAACCTCGCAATGTTCAGCTACACGAGGGCTTTTGGCGACGGACCACAGAATTTTGAACCATGGTCAAGTGACGTGGACGACACCTGAGCTGGCACCCCCTTCTCCTAACTACCACACCAAAGGGAGGACGTTTCAGCTCTCAACAGATTTAACGTGCATCGCTGCCCCACACGGCGGGTCTTTAGTGGTAATAGGCTCGAACTCATGACATGCCTGCCATGATTCGATACCTTGAACACTGGGCTACCGCAGTCCCACCTTTCAGTAGGAATCATTAAAAGTTGAAGAAAATTTCAATTGGGTGCCAAAATGTTTATCATATCTAATTTTTGAAAAACTAATGGGTAGATTTTAATGAATTTTGGTCTGATATACAATAATAATAGAGAAAGAGATGTATCATTTAAAAGTCATTTTATCTACGCATAATTATTAATACAGCATACAATGCAGGGATATCCAAAATCCACGATGTGATTTCGTACTGAAAATAAGTTATATAGGGAGGATAGTCCCCTCTCATATCCAAGCATGTCATGCAGCTTGATGGCATACTAGACAGGAGGAGGTTAAGGGATCTCAGGGGCAGTCGGTGGTATATATGCTACTTTTTTCTCATTTACTTTGGCTGCGGTACATCTGCCTTACAAAGAGATTCAGAGACAATTCGTCTTCCCTTTTTTCCCCAGAAGAACTTTCCCGGCCCTTTTTAAGACTGTCTTGGTACAGGAGCATATATTCTCGCCGTACTTAAATATGGAGGGAACCAGGAATCCACTATCTGCCCTCCGAGAAATCGACCATTACAGCAGCGGAGGCTTGATGGTCTGGGCAGGCATCATTTTGGATGGGCGCACACACCTCGATCTCTTTGAAAGAGGCAAGTTGACTTTTCACTGGAGCAGTTGGATCTGATTTTATTTTAAGAGATGATAACACGAGGCACACAGAGCTCATCTGGTCGATGAATTTCTGGAAAGTGAGGATATTCTCTAAATCCTGGATGGCCAACCCAAATGACCTTGCAGACCACTTCCGAAAAACATTATAATCTCGTGGGCCGCACATAAAAATATGTACCTTTATATCAGATTTGGACACAAAAAACATTTATTGGAGTGAAAATTTAAAACAGAATGAATTATTATTGTTGTTTTCATTATTTTTCATGTATACAGACATAGATAATATATAATAATGTTTATATATTATAATAATGCGCTGATCAAATAATGTTTAAAATATGACAGTTGCCATTTTCTTGAAAATTACGGTGTTCCATTCGAATTGATCTTTCGTTACTCATTGCTGAAATTTGATTGTGCTGTCATTCGCAAACGATTAAGTATACGTTGCCCTTATCTTAACCATCCTGAATATATTTTTTTAAACTTTAAAAAACGTCTCTGACTGCCTCTTTCTTTTTGGGCACTCCAAACAGAAAAGGAGGAGAAATAAAAGTCGCACACACACAGAGAATCATGTACTATCCATAGTAAAGGATATGCATAATGCAATTCGGAATTTATTAAAAAAATAATTTATTATAGTAAAATTAAATGTAACTGTTTGATAAAACATAAATCTATTTTAATCTAAAGGACATTTCTATCATCAAAAAGGATTTATTTTAAAACAAGAACAGGTAACAGGCAAATGCATTGTAGAGTTATATATATATATACATATATATATAAATTTCCTGTCAAATAAATTTCAAAATGAAAAAACTTTAAAAACCTGATATTTAAAAAGTTTTTTAAAAAGAGTCGGCGGGCAGCCAACTTACGTACTGACGGACCGCGTGTTGGACACCCCTGCTCTAAATGGATCGACCAGTTAAATCTCTAGGCCTCATACGTATAGAGCACGTCTGGGACGATCTGGAGAGGGCAATTGTAACTCGCACGGGAGCAAGACACGGGACCATATTCACCAGTTAGCCTTTTTTTCTTTTTGCTATATTCTGCAACTGCTATTTTAATCCTTCCTACTTCGATGAGTGTTACTCACGATCATGCGTGTGTATTTTAACTGTTGAATGATTATTTTTATCTATTTTTTGCATTATATCAGCCCTATATGCTTAACAAAGTTTATTAAAATCTGTCCAGTATTAGTTCTAGAGACAAAATCTAAAAATTTTCTTAATTTTGAGCACCAGTGTATTTTAAGTTATAATACCTCAGATGAAACCCTTGTGTTATATATTTGTGCAGAAATTAGAGAAATCTTTGAGATTTATAGTTATTGACATTTTTTTTTTTTTTTTTTTTTTTTTTTTTTTGAGATTAACAGTATCACAAATGATACCCATAAGGTACCCATAAAATAAAAAAGTAGTATTTCTTCAAACGTTTTTTTGTGATAAATTTTAGCTATAGGTGTTGATTACAAAAAGAATATTACTGTATAGTAAAAATTCAATATAATGAATGCAATTTTATGTCATTTTTAATCTTATGAAATCATGAACATAAGTTATAAGAAAAAGCATTGCTCTTATCCAAGAAATATCAAAAGATTTTTTCATTATTTTTTTCTCTTGCTAAAAATCAGTCTTTTCTTAGATAATCTAATCAGAAAGATTAATATTTGTCTCCAACAAAAAAATATTTACTTTACTAAAATAGTGCTTCTGATGTGCGAATCTTTTTAATTCCAAACTAGTGGTTAACGGAATTTTTGCTTTATGTTGAATTAAGATTCAATTCAATTTCTCATTATTAGCTTAATTTTAAAAGATTAAGAGCTCCTACATTGATTAATTTTTTTAATTGATGTACCCCTTTCATCATTCTGTTCTAAAATTAAAGGAAGTTACTATGTTTATTCCTGCCAATTTTTAATTCTTGTTTAACAATCGCTCACATTTCATAAAACTTTTATAGCTGTTTAACACTTCAGATTTAGTATATTTTTCCTATTAAAAAATAGATCATGATTTATTTGCCCTTGATAGTTGGGGGAGGGGGTAAATTTTGAATTCATCTTGATATAGGTGTTTAGTTCTAATAATACTTATTTTTACTTTTCCTTTGTTGATGTATTTTTACCCATATTTATTTAAGATCCTACTCTCTTTTTTAACTACTTTATTACAATAATTTAATATATTAAAATTATTGTAGATTTAAAAAATTTCTCATAAATTCAGAAAAAATACCTTCTGTAAAGGAAAATTATTGGTAAAAAAAATGTATGAATATGATGAATATATATATATATATAGAAACGGAAACACACACACATAAAAGTAAAAGTAATAATAGCAAGGAGTATTTCATGAATAAAAAATTGAATAAGAGAGGGTAATAAATATTTATTTGTATATTAATGAAGAAATACTAGATAATTTTATAGACAAGAGAAATAAGAATGAAAAAATTTAAACAAATGCATAAATTTAAACAGTACTGATACTTAGAGAAATTTACATTTGCAATATCAAATTCTTCTCTTAATAATGCAACTAATGACAAACAATTATTTGAAAATTGCACCACAACAGGTCTTCAAAATTACTACTAGAAATCGTCTGGAAGACTTGACACTGGCATTGTATGGAATTTCTTAAGTTCTAGAAGATTCTTGGCATGTCACATATCCTACCAGCAGCTACAGGCATTCGAGTGAAGAGGTCTACAACTGAAGGAACGGGCATCTCGTACAAAAAAAAGAGAACCAGTAAACTTAGGGATACTCAACCTTTTTTTCAGCCAAACCACAAACATATGACAACTGTTCACGCAGGCCGCAACATAAGGATTAATCGGGAGGAGGTGCAATAAGATCAAGAACATTTAAAATGTGGAAAATTGATTTAAATACTAAAACTCATAATTTTGTATTTTATTTTTAAACTATATTAAACTCAAATCACAAAAAATAGGTTTTATACATTTCTTACCCTGTTAGGGAGTAATTTCAATTTCCGTTCATTAATGATCCCAATACCTTTATTTACATTCCACTGTCTTTAAAACAAAGCTGCCATGTACTTGGATTGTTTGATTTTTTTTTTTTTTGGACGAAGTCACTCTTATTTTAATTTCAGATATTAATTTATCAAGCGCAGGATGGTAACAAAGAGTTTTTACTCATTTTCGGACTGAAATTAGCATTATTTGTTTAAAATTAGCTTGTGCATCTTTGTTTCAAATTTATTCAAATACTTTGGATTTTACTAAAAAAAAATATCTGAACTAATAACTGAATTTATCAAAGAGTACATGGGAAGCATCTAAGAAACACTCTCTAACAATTTCTGAATCAATTCATACGTTTATCCTTAACAATTTCAAATGTTTTTCAATATATATATATAATGTGATAAGTTTTATAGGATGTTTTTGTTAACTCTGCATTTTGTGACATTACCCTCGACAAAATATTTTGTTGCTGCTGTGAGAATTTTTTTTAAGAAAGACAATTTATCTCGTCTTGAAAGAGATCCTCAAGAAAAAGAGGAATTGAAAGATTTGTGCTTAGCGATATAGTGACGAGAAAACTTATATTTTTTAAGTATTACATTTTCACAACAAATAAAACAAGTTGTTAACCATACTTGTTTTTCTCTTCGAAATAATCAAGATTCCAACAACGAGTATTCTTTAGATGTTTTTCACTCGGAAGACATGAGGGTTAATTAAAAATTAATTTCACTCCCCCCCCCTCATAGAATTTTCACTACTCCACTGTTTTTTGTTATCACTAACCTTTACAGTTAAAAGAGAAGAAAAAAGTTATTTCACAATTCGTACTAGCTTGACATCGACAGCAAAATTTATATATTTGATTGCTTGATTGATAGAATTTCTCATTAAATTTTTAATACATTGTTCTTAAATAATTGCCATGCCGGGATCATGGCCGTGCCATTCAGAAAAGTCCTGTGGGCCGCAGGTTGAGTATCACTAAGTTAACTCGCTAAGGAACCAGTCTCACGTAGCGTGTTCACACTTGCGAAAATCGTGTGATGTGGAACGCGCCAGCTTGGGTAACCAGGAGCGTAACGTACACCCTCTCAGTATTGCGGAGGAGCCCAGAATTCTAGAGGCCCAAAGCCTGATGCTATGGTCTTAAAATCATTTGTACGATCAGTCTTAGGGCCGAAAACCTGACTTTGCAGGGGGGGGGGGGGCTAATGTTTTCCGTTATGCCACAGCGGGTAACGTTCTTGATAAAACTACCAAGTGATGTGCCCATTACACTTCGCACCTCCATACACTATCAGCATGTCGGCAGTTTCTCGTTTGAATACGAGTTCATCCTACTACCTCGGAAAACAAATCACAAATGACGACTTTCAACAGGATCGCTGTTCACGAAACCTTCTGTTCAGCTCCAACTACCGCAAGCCTGAAAGGAGGAATCTACCAGAACGTCAGGAATTTCCTGCAGCGTAGCTGTAAGGACTTGCAAGACGACTTCGGGTCTTAATTTCGAACACCTGTTGTAGTACAATCTTCCAATAAAATGTTTTCTGCCCCATTAATGTGTTACTGTTTCTGTCCTTTTCTTCTGCTTCTTTGCACCGTTGCTCGCATCTTTGGCATTTACGACCCTGAATTCCTATGTAATTCTGAGTCGTCTCTGTACCCCCTATACATCCACCAAGTTTGTCGATCTGGTAGCGAGTCACCCTGTGTATACATGCATACATACGTAAGTACGTATGTATGCATGCATGTATGTATGTATGCATATATGTATGTATGCACGTATGCATGTATACATGCATGTATGTATATAGTTAATAATGCTCTTCTAGAGAGACAGAAATCAATGGAATACTAAAGAAAAGAAACTTGAAAAAACAGATACTGGAATTTAAAAAAAATATTTAAATATAGGGATGCTGCAGTATTATAAACATTTCTGACTAAGACAGTGCTTATATATAAAGTAATTTATATAAAAGTGGGGTTTAAGAAGTTTTGTGGCTAGCCAACCTTCCAATTTTTCTGTTTATAATACTCAGCGAAATCTTATTAAAAATAATGGAACGAATTTTTAAATCTGTTACAAGAAAAAGGCAACCTACCTAAAACTGCATTCAAATATGGATAGCCCGCTCTAAATCTATGTACTATAAGTAAGTTATCTCTAGATTCTGGACCCAAACACAAATTCAAAGCATAGTATTATTGGCTGAATTATAGCACTTAGCACACAAAAAGTATAAAATTATTAGTTCTAAAATAAGTATATAGTGCATTTATTAAGATAAATACTACAGTTACTTGAGAAACTCTAGGAATGTATTTGTATTTTTCTATAAAATATTACTAAGGTTGAAATAAAACTAAAGGAATAAGTAATTTTAACTGCAATTTAAATATGTAGGTAACTATATCTATAATTAAATATATATACTATACCTTTATCTGTAATAACAATATCAATAATAAACTGTTAATCTTCAAAAGAATTTAATCCTTACAATTAAGAGTTTCTTTATACAAATAACTATTAATAAAATTAATTGGGTACTTTTGAATTAAACAGTATTTAATAAAAATTTTATAATAATTTTTTAATTATTCGAAACAAGGTATTTGTTACATTATATGTAATTATTGATATTTCTGAATATTGATACATATATATTACTTTCTCAATGAGGTACTTTTATAGTACTGAATTTAAATTCATCTCTTTTGTCATAAATATTTGTAGTTTTTACTTTATCTTTTTTATTTGTATTTCTATATCTATAGAAAAAATTTGCTTTATAGATGTTACTATTTGTCTGTACTAAATTAAGGTATTCCAGATAAAAGTTAGTGTTTGGTTTGAAATTTTCTTGATTATCGAATATGTTAATATCATCTGTATAACGCGATAAATGTAATATTCAGCTTTATCTATGCAGCCATTTTCATAATAATGTGAATATAAGTTAGCTAGACAGTTGCTAGCTCGGCCACGTTGTGGCATACCCTTACTCCTTTGACAATAATTACCATTATAATATATGTAGTTCTCTTTTAGTATAAACCTAATGAGAGAACTAAATCTATCATAATAAATATTTTTAAATAAATTATTTTTATGGAATTTTAGAGGTAGAAATTAAGAATAGATGCAATTTTTTGAATCCCAACATTCCCAATATTTGTAAGATTTTTAAGTAAGAAATCTAACTTCAATCACGTGTCATTACCGAGTTAGCCATCAAGAGAGCTTATTTATTTATTTCTGCTAAATAATAAATGCTTATAGTTGTTATTCATGATCATCGAATTTACTTAAGATAAAGACATTCTCAATTTGCGTCACATGCTTTGATAAATGAAGCGATCAGTTACCGCTGTATATGAGAAAGTTAAGAGCCGGTGTCCACCCACATGGCGGCCCCCAACCGTTTTCTCATTTATAGTTCTTTTCCATGCCCCGGAGATGGGAACGATGTTAATATGGGGAACAGTAGACGGAAGTGTTCTCATTTGCGTTCCCCTACAATCCTATCAATTCCCTTCACTCATTGGTCAAACCAATATTACATTGTTTCGAGTAAGAAGCATCTGTTTGAGTGCGGTACTATCATTTTTGCAATCAAGAAAAGCTAGTATAAAAATGCAATCAATCTTATACATGTACGGCAATGAGAATTCTGCACCTTGCAGTACCCTTGGCAAAACAAACCAATCAATTTGTAGAAAGCCCAATAAAAACTTTTAAAAGTAAATTAATATAACTAATTATTTCACAAGTAGATGAATTATTACATAAAAAAATCATCCGCAAGTCTTATTTAGTTTCTGTTTCATTGATATCTGTGTCCTTAGGATTAATGTTATAAGGTTAGATATTGAAGCTGGGTAAAAATTTCCTACTTCATGAAAATCTGTTGAAATTTTTGTACTAATAAGAGAGTATTGTAAACATGAAAAATAACCAAATTCCCATGTAATAAATTCTCTAAACTGAAATAAAAAGTACATTTATATGTAACCTAACTTAAAATATATAATGGCTGATTAATTTAATATATAAACTATTTTTTGATCAATTAATACATTATTGATTTTTATTTCACTGATTAATATAATGATAATTGTTTATGTTAATTAAATTGGATTATCATTTTTTCTTCTTTTATCTTAATTAGTACAAAATGCTATATAACTCGGGCTTGATGTAATAAAAGGGGTAATGTAATAAACAATCAACAATTTTCTTCTAAAGAACGAATTCTGAAAAGACATTTTTCAACCTTTTTAGATCATGGAAGGTAAGAATATAGTACACAAAAATTTAAGTTAACTATATCAAAATATGTATCAATACTATTGATAATACTGTTCAAAGAAATGCTCTATACAGACTAGAAAAGTCTTATTTATACTTATTTATAATATATAATTTATTCAATTTTTATTTTGTTCCAAGAATTATTAATTAACAAACACAAATATAAAAACAATCATTTTCCTGTGCCTTTAACAATATAATGATAGCAAATAAATATAACGAAATAAAGAAATAACTATTTACCTTGATCTTCATTGCGATTTTATTAACCCCTTGATTGGTTTGAGTGTGCGTACCCGTACACCGTACGGGCTACCGAAATCTAGCCACAACCAGTTTGCTCGTACGCTGTACTAGCTCTGATATTTTCTTCTTTTTATCTTTGATTTGTACATATTTTTAATTCTTAAAATGAGATTTATAGTGCTAGTGTTTTTAAGAGATGCAGTTTGTCCATGACACTGAGATATATTTCTTATCCGGGATTTTTTTTCTTTGTGGTGAAGGTGGGAACTTTTCATATTGAATGCTGGAACTAAGATTCTTGAAAAGATTCGATAAAGAACAAGGATCTGCAAAACAATGTACAATTTGTTTCTTGAGAAAAAATTAAAATGGAAAGATAATCCACAAAACAGCCGATATTATCCCTATCCCATTGCAATGTAAAATTTAGAATTGAACCATGCTTCAAAATGTGTGTGCATATATATATATGCAAGCACACGCAAAATCCTCAACCGTTTGAAAAAGAGGCACGAATATGAAATTTTTGTAAGTATGAGAGAAAATCTTTTAAAATATATGAAACATTTTTACTGAAATACTGCTTGTCCGGGATTTTTTTTTGTTGTGAAGGCGGGAATTTTTCACTGATGGTTGGAATTTAGATTCTTGAAAATATTCGATAAAGAACAGGGATTGGCGAAGCAATGTGCAATTGGTTGCTTAAGAAGAAATGAAAATGAAAAGATAATCCAAGAAAAGCCGATATTATCTCTGTCCCATTTGCAATGTAAGACTTAGTATTACGCCATGCCTCAAATTGTGTGTGAATACATGCATGCACACACACACAAAATCCTCAACATTTCGAAAAAAAGGCACGGACATAAAACTTTTTTGTAAGTATGAGATAAACTCTTAAGATATATGAAGCATATGGAGTGTACATATAAAAAGCAAACATTTAGGGATTTTTGTGTTCCATAATTATAAAATAAAAAATAGTATGAAAACTTTAAAATTGAAAATTAAAATAAAATTCTCCATTTTCTCATTTTGTTAAGTACTATGCTTAGTTATATGCAATAAGAAAACGTGCTCTTTTTCGGGACATTTTGGGTACAAAAATTGACCGCTTAAGGAATTAACCATTATCTTCTTGAAAAAAAATTTTACACTATAAGTATTGAAATATTTGATTATATACAGACCTGATGTCTCGCTGAATTTTAAGAAAAACTTCTTTCTTTAATTTCTTACAATTTCATTTGTTTAGGAGAGTTTGTTTGACATTGCATATATTCTTCAGTGAACATTCTCTAAATTTTAAATAAATACTTATTTTACAAAAATGTGACAAAATTTAGTTAATTTCTTACAAAAACTATTAATTTCAAAAGACCTAACATAATTTTGGTTCAAAACCTCTCTTCTTCTCTCCTCTAGTAAAAAGAGGTCGCTTAATTTTTTTTCTTTTTCTTATAATCTTTTACCCTTTAAAAAGAATCAGATTATTATCATCACAAATTTTTATAACCATTTTGAAATAATTAAATTTTTTATTCTCGTACAATTTCATATCGTACATTTTCATTCAACGAATTAAGGGTATTTATTTTAAGATTATAATCAGCGCGAAATAATTATTTATTCCATTTTATTCCGGTGTAAAATCCTAACATAAAACACGCTCATGAAAAAAAAATCTTAAGCAAAATTTATTGTATTTATATGTTTTAAAAATGGAATCAGAATTGAATACTCTTATCTACATCCAGTTGTTCTGTATAAAGAAAAGGGGGAGCTATTTGCTTAAAACCATTTTTAGCAAATTCCCTGAAAGAGATTAAAAATCCTTTTCAATGAAAAGTCTCTGATTTCCACTGATGCTCTTTTGCAATCTATAATTGACGGTAAAAGGTATTTTTCTGCTAAAAATGGCTCCGCTACTTTCCTGGAATTGTAATATTTTAGGAAACGGGAAAACATGCTATATTTAGTCTTGGTATTAAATATATTTGCTTTCAAATATTAAATGATTGAATTCTTTAGACTTTTCGATTCAAAAATGGTCTAAGTCAGTTAAAGGGAGCTATTTACTTTAAAAATTGAACACGACATCGTGGTAATTTCTCATCATGTCAGAAAAAAACATAAAAAAAATCATCAAAATATTCGAATCTTTATCCTCTCGAGTTTAAATTTCTTTGATACTAAGCCAATATATGTTGCATTCGATATTCAAATTAATAAGCAGCTTGTAAAACTTTATTCTCATTTCACAAAAAAATTCCTTTTTGTCTTACAGTAATTATTTAAAAAGAATAATAAAAATCAATTATTGCATCATAATTAATAGATAAAAAATCAGAGTATGGTATAATGCAGTGATTCTCAACCTTTTTCTTTTCTGTTGCGTTACACTTGTAACGATTTCAAGATTTGGTGGCACTATTAAAATAAGTTTAAAAGAATTTTAATTATCTGTAATACACTATGTAAAATAGAGTTTAGGATAATCATTTTCAATGTTAAATAAAAAAACATGTACGACAAATACAACAAAATGTTTATTGAGTACATAGTTACAAGTTAATTATAAGAATACATTTATTACGAAATTTGAGCTTGATGATTTTTGGTAATTTTTTTTACATTTGATCTTAAAAATAATAACGCCACACTCATTTCATCATCTACATTAAAAAGTTTCGATTTTTTTTCACATATATATACTTGCTAAGGCTGAAAATTCGAATTCCCGCAAATAAGATTTACAAAATCGTAACAATATTTTTAAAACTTTTTCGGCTGTTATGAGATAATCGCCTCTAATTTTGTTCCAGAATGAATTAATTGACTCTTCCGACAATTTTTAAATTAAATATCAATTATTACCGAGTGAATTAGTTTTTCCTCTTCCTTTACAATAAATTTATATACAGATATATCCGTAGGATTATGAACCTAACCAAGTTTTTTTTTATATATCGTGGTATATTTAACTAATCCACGAAAGTATTAGTTAAATATACCACGAATAAATAATCTTAGTATATTTGTATAAAACGGACGAATGATTCGGTTCCGAGTTTTATTTTTATTTTCTCAGAGTATAAATAATAATTTTAAAAAAATTTGGTGACACACTTAAGTACCCCGGCACAATGGTTGAGAATCTTTTATCTCATTGGACTTAGTCAGCTTCTTTTCATGAATTGAAAGCACATTAAGCAATAAAAATAAATTAAATCTGTCAAATTATGTTTGTGGTGTTTGATTAAATTTCCATTCAGTAACTAAATCATAAAAAGAATCAAGATACAATTTTTAATTCTTATTGACATTTTGTTATTTTTCTACGTAACAATAAGTAAAATAAAAATAATTAATGGTTATAAAAGTCTGTATTCAATGATAATGGAACACAGGAAAGACAGTTATGAATAAAACTGGGATTATCATAACCTAGGTAGTCTGTAGTTCAATAGCAAGTTTCATGGTCAACAGGCTGTAGTTTAGAATTGGTTGATTTTCGGTTTAGTGGGATAGGGATCAAATCTAAGACTATACTATCCCCTAATTTGAAGTTCATCAACGACAACCATATGAAATTTTTATCTAATTTATCAACGTCGTACTTAGCAGCCGGGGAAGGCTGTTGGTGGAATACCTTAGGACAGTGGTCTCCAACTCCCGGGCCGCTGACCAGTACCGGTCAGTGGATCAAACAGTACCAGGGCACCTAAGGTGCATTAAATTATTTCTATTTTATAAACTATGGTGTATTCCTGTCGGGTTTGTGTGACTTTCCGTGGAAATCACTTTATATCACATGTCAAATCACTTTTTATTCACTTTTGGTATATTTTATTCGGAAGACATATTTTTAAATATGAAAAATTATTGAGTCAAAACAATCTAAGATGTAAACAATCCATGTACTTCCTTCTGTGACGTCTCTCGCGTCTTTCTGATTAACATGACTCCTATGTTCTTTGACGGCCACGATTAATGGCAAAACTTTTCCAACCCAATACCAAGAAGATAAACGATCATAATATGTAAATGAGATATACTATAAAAGGATAGCGTGGCAAACCTAGATATAGCGCGGCAGGCTCAGAGATAGTATTGTGGAATTATTCTGATCGATAGCGTGACAAAGCTTAGTGTGAAATCTTGCGGACCAAGAATTAGCAGCATTGCGGATCAAGAATCTTCATATATAAAGTGTATAGATAATATTCTCTAGGTCAAGGAACCAGAACTGAAAAAGGTAATATTGGATCTAAGTAATTAGAGGAATAGAATTATTTACGATAATTGAGTTAGAGGATCTAGTTGCATGATCTGACTTAAATATGTGATTTAATTTGGGTTTGACTCTCACTTTAATTAATAATTGTCAAATTAGAATTTAAGTAATATAAGTTATTCTTAATAAAAGTTGTATTAAGAATTATGTCTCATCATTTTGATAATCCCACACCTCTAGCTTACGCGGAACCGGCACGACATGGTCATCACAGGATGGCTATGTCTCACTTCTCTTCTCTGTGGTCCACGGAAAATTATTAAACGTTGACCGGGCCGCGACGATGAAAAGGTTGGGTAGAACTGCCTTAGGAGACCGAGCTCCAGGTAAAGGGTTAAACCTCTTAACAAGTTACCCGTACACCATACGGACAGCGTACCCGTGCAGCGTACGGGTACTTTTCTATCTTTGATTTGTACATATTTTTAATTTTTATGGTGAGATTATTAGTGCTAGTGTGGTTTTTAAGAGATGCAGTTTGCCCATGGTACTGAAATACTTCTTATCCGGGATTTTCTTTGTATTGAAAGCGGAAATTTTTCATTGAAGGCTGGAATTTAGATTTTTAAAGATATTCGATAAAGAACAGGGATTGACAAGGCAATGTGCAGCTGGTTGCTTGAGAAGAAATGAAAATGGAAAGATAATACAAAATGCCGAAATTATCTCTGTCCCATTGCAATGCAAGGCTTAGTATTACACCGTGCTTCAAATTGTGCTCGCATATATATATGCACACACACACAAAATCCTCAACCGTTTGAAAAAGAGGCACGAGCATGAAATTTTCTTTTTTAAGTATGAGAGAAATTCTTTTAAGATTTATGGAACATTCTTCATAATATGCAGAGTGTGCCCTCTCTTATAAAATGCAAACATTTAGGGGGTTTTGTGTTCCACAATTATAAAATAAAAAATAGTGTGTAAAATTGAAAATTAAAATTAAATTCTCCCATTTTCGAGTTCTGTTAAGTATTATTCTTAGTTATATTCAATAAAAAATGTGCCCGTTTTTGATACATTTTAGGGAAGAATTAAGCGCTTAAGATTTCCGACTACGTTCGGAACCGTGATTATGTAAAAGCGTATAAATGGATGATATTTATGATATTTAGCGTCACTTAGATTAGAAAATGTATATAAAATTGTTTTAAGAATTTTATTACAACAAAAAATTATTTAAGTACAATATTTTGACAAAAAAAGAGCATAGAATGACCCATTTTCAAAATATTCTCCTTTTGTGAAAAATGCTTCTATAATAATAATATTTTGCCTATATATAACTCAGATCTCTGTACAGAGGCTCAACTAGAATTTTTGAAATATATAACTTAGAAGAGTGGGTTTATCCAGGTTTGACGACAGTACAGGGGAGCAATTTTAAGAAAAAAACGCCGATAATTATTTCAATTGGTTGTAACTCTGAAAATAATGTAATTTTTTCAACAAAAATAATTCAGACTCTATGGAGAAGTCTTTACTTTATACAAGCACAAAATATTATTATTTTAGAAGCATTTTTTATAAAAGGAGAACATTTTGAAAAAACGTTATTCTAAGCCAATTTTTTGCCAAAATATTGTATTTAAATAATTTTTTTTGTCAAAATGCCCTTAAAACAATTTTATATATGTATTCTAATCTAAGTGACACTAAATATCGTGAAAATTATCCATTTATGCGCTTTTTTAAAATCATGGTTCCGAACGTAGTCGGATACCTTAAGAGATTAAAGCTACTCAGCCAACGTTCCAGAAAAGAGCCACCCCAATTCAACCTTGCATGGCCTTTGGTTTTGGATCTCGAAATTTTGAACCATGGTCGAATGTAAAAGACGTCAACTGAGCTGGCAATTTATTCTCAAATGTGAGGACCTTAAGCGTCGATAGATTTAATGTGCATCAGTTCCTCTATACAGGAGGTCTTTAGTAGCACTAGGAATCGAACCCATGACTCAGTAAAGCTGGCTACAAGTTCACGGCTATGACCATTCGGATACCAGGTCCACTCAAAGTCATCGAGTGGTGGTGGGAAAAAAATGAAAAAGTTTCTAAAGCACACATCTCTATGTTTTGAAATACATAGTTACATGATCCATTCATAATAAACATGCATTTAAATATAAAACCAGGTTGACACTGTTAAAATATAAGTATCTCTTAAACTTAAAAAACTAGGAAGTATTTATGTGTCTGTTTTTTTTTGATATTTTTAATTTTTATTATTATTATTATTATTTTAACATTTAGAAAATTTAAATAATTTGAATTTTAAATAGTACTTAAAAGGTTTCAGTAATTTCAAAAATGAATTTTTCCAGGTACAAGATTAAGCATAAGTAATGCTTTTTAACATTGAGAACTTATATTTTATTGAAAAGACCTAAAGGGAAAATTTTCTGAAACGCTTTCAGAAGCTCGTCATTTTATCATGCTTTATAATTCAAGAACTTGGTCACGTTAAAGTACGTAGCCTTATAAAATAGAAGGATATAATTGCTGCAAAATGGGTAGATCATGTTCATTGAATTTTTAATTTACGACTTTTACTTCAGAAGTTATCGAAAAGATCAAGTTGAGAGGAACCCGAATTCATACTAGTGTTGTAGGATGAATGATCGACAAACATTATAAAACTTACATTTTTATTAAAGTCAGCTTTAAATATGTAATAGAAGTGAAATTAACTATCGATCACTGTATAAAATATTTAAGATACACTTAACTTTCGTAGACAGCTTTTAAGCACGTTCACCTCGCAGGCACCAAGAGGAATCCAACCATCTTTTTCTCAAAGTATTTAAATTCACGAGCTTTTGGCTTACTAACAGTTACTGATCTTCTAATATACTTTTGTCTAAGTCACAGCTATTGATTCTCTAATATACTTCAATTCTCACTATCACACCTTAGAGTCATAATCGCATCTTCTGCAATATCACTTCAGATCTCTTAAAAAAATAATATTGTTACGTAGATCGGGGCTCCAGGATTTTATGCTATTAGTCTAGCAAAACAGTTCTTCAGGAGCTATGAAAATTTATTGTAGGAAAACAATCCTTAGAAATACAGGATACAGCAGAGCAAAATTCGCAAAATAAATCAAAGATGTCTTTCACATCTTCTACAGCACCTAGATAAAACTATCAGTGTCTAAAAATACAAATACGTTATGTATTCGCAAGCAATCACTAGATCGTAGCAACTCTTCATCTGTCAAAGTGATACTCACCCAGTTTTAGCGAGTGACTTCTATTTATAGGCTGAACGGATCTTTCTCGAAAGATCCACTTACATTATAGATCGTGATGTTAATAGATTTCTCTTGTAATTTCTATAAGCATCCATTTGGTCACCAACTTGCCAAAAATGATTGACAATACGGTCGACAAGTATCAAAAATGATCGCCAAGAATGCAACCAACTTAGCTCTATTTGCAACATTTCGCCAAGTTTCCAATGAATCGCGATTATCATTAAAGGAATGGAATATTGCAATTTTAAGGTATCCGATTATGTTCGGAACCATGGTTTTAAGAAAACGCATAAATGTATAATTTTCATGATATTTAGTGTCACTTAGATTAGAATGCATGTATAAAATTGTTTTAAGGGCATTATGACAAAAAAAAATTTTTAAATACAATATTTTGGCAAAAAATTAACTTAGAATAACCTTTATTCCAAATGTTCTTCTTTTGTAAAAAATGCTTCTATTGTATTAATATTTTGCCTGTATATAGCTCAGATCTCTGTACAGAGGCTCAACTACGATTTTTCAAAAATTCAAATTATTTTCAGAGTTACAACCATTTGAAATAATTATCGGCGTATTTTCTTAAAATTTCTCCCTTCTGTTTTCGTAAAACATGGATAAACCGACTTCCGTGTTATGCATTTCAAAAATTCTAGTTGAGCCTCTGTACAGAGGTCTGAACTGAATACAAGCAAAATATTAATACAATAGAAGCTTTTTTTACAAAAGGAGAACATTTGGAATAAAGGTTATTCTAAGTTAATTTTTTGCCAAAATATTGTATTTAAATAATTGTTTTTGTCATAATGCCCCCTTAAAACAATTTTATACATGTATTCTAATCTAAGTGATACTAAATATCATAAATATTATCCATTTACACGCTTTTGCAAAATCACGGTTCCGAACGTAGTCGGATACCTTAACATAAAACAACAGAAAGTAATATTAACGTGTCCAGATATAAATTATTTACACGATTTTAAGCATCCATTAAACAAAATTCATAACAATTTTAATTTACATAAGTCATTGTTTCTTTACAAGGTGAAGTTTTCAAATAAATCAATAACGTTAAGAAACGCCAGAGGTTATTTGAAGGGAAATAACACGTGAAACGCTTTAGAAGGTGTATCTCAACCGCAATGCAATGCTAAGGATTTGAAGCATAGCATTGTACGTGAAACTTTACATAGATTTGAATATGGAAAATATATTCTATTATTGCTTTCTTTTACTACATTAAGCTTACATTAATTTTACATTTGACAGCTTTTGTAACAGGTGCTTTTTTCATATCAAATTGGAAAATATTAGAATCAATAGATATCTCTAAATAAAATTTGACCTACGTCAGTGAGCTTCATTCATTCTACATATATCTTTTCAAGCTAGTTTTTAAGCTCGAAAATTTTCAATTTTTCTTACATACAATTATTTTGATTACGAAATTCATGGGAATATTCTTTCATTAATCAATGCAATTAAAGGAAGGCATGTACCATTAATAAATATCATATAAGTCATTCGAAATACATTTGATTAAATAATTGAGCTTTCGTCTCAGTGAAGCGACTTACAGTTATTCTGTCGATTAATGTGATTCTGACAACCAATGCATATTAATTTAAATACATGATTTCCATGTTAGTTAATTATGGTATTCTGCAATACGTATAAGGAAATCCGTGTAATAGTTTAATATCCAAAAGTTCAAAGCTGTTATTGAATGTTTATCAAGACGCTATGAAATAAAGCAATAAAAGTTCACACAACGGGAGAAAATAAATGTGCATCGTATTGATCTCTCTCTAGCTTATATTTCTAAGATAAACGCATTTTTACTTTAAGGTATCCGACTACGTTCGGAACCGTGATTTTAAAAAAGCGCATGAATGGATAATTTTCATGATATTTAGTGTCAGTCAGATTAGAATACACGCATAAAATTGTTTTAAGGACATTTTGACAAAAAAAATTGTTTAAATACAATATTTTGGCAAAAAATTAACTTAGAATAATCTTTTTTCAAAATGTTCTCCTTTTGTGAAAAATGCTTCTATTATAATAATATTTTGCCTGTGTATAGCTCAGATCTCTCTACAGAGGCTCAACTAGAATTTTTGAAAAATTCACATTATTTTCAGAGTTACCACCAATTGATATATAATTATTGGCATTTTTTTCTTAAAATTGCTCCCCTTTGTTGTCGTAAAATATGGATAAGCCCACTTCTAATTTATATATTTCAAAAATTCTAGTTGAGCCTCTGTAGAGAGGTCTGAGCTATATACAGGCAAAATATTATTAAAATAGAAGCATTTTCCACAAAAGAAGAACATTTTGAAAAAAGATTATTCTAAGTTAATTTCTTGCCAAAATATTGTAAAATAAATTTTTTTTTGTCAAAATGTCCTTAAAACAATTTTATTCATGTATTCTAATCTAAGTGACACTAAATATCATGAAAATTATCCATTTATGCGATTTTGCAAAATCACGGTTCCGAACGTATTAGGATACCTTAAGTCAAAAGTCCTCGGTTTCTCAAAATTGTATCAAAATTCACGAAAAACTTTTATTGTTCTTTCTGAGAACTGTAATGTCGAATCTTGAGACAGTAAAAGACGACTTACGTCATCAGTATCTACAATCTGTACTCTGAAATGTATTTTTAGATTTTATACAAAATTAAATTTTAAAATGTTTCTGTCTTCGGATATTCTATATTTATCAGTCTGTAAGGAAACTTAGCTTATTATATACAGGAGGTTCTTCGCACAAATAAAGCTTACAATATTTCTGTCTATGGATATTTTACATTGATCATAATCAATAAAAAATCTTAGTTTTGTTACAGAAGGCTCATAGGAAAAGTAAAGTTTAAAATGTTTTTGTCAACGGGTACTCTATATCCGGGGTGGGCATTACGTCAATCGCGATCGACTGGTGGACCTCCGAGACATTTTGGGGTGACCGCCTGAAGACTTTAGCAGTTAGTAATTATAAACGGAAATATTCAAGATTGGCTGACCGTATGCAGACTAAATAAGTCTTCTACTGACTATAACAACGAAAGCTAACTTTACATAAAAAAATTTAGAATAACTTTACATAAAAATGTCCTTTTTTATGTATTTTGAATTGTTTGATAGTAAATGTATCATTTGATGTTATTATAATTGTAGCTATTATTATTATGTTTGTATTTTGCGTTTGGCTTAAAGTGCAGTTTTTAAAAGTGTTAGTTTTTTTATTTTAGTTCTGTAAGTACATAATCCGTATTTATTGCTAATTTATAGTAAATATTGTAACCCTTTCCCTACCTCACTACATCTACGACACTAGGCAGTGGCGCACACAAGAATTTTTTATGGGCGGGGGCGTGGTCGAGGGTCGAAAGTCTACCATTCTGGTTTCACACCACAATGCGCAGCCAAAAATATTTTTTTAATTGATATTTGTTTAATTTTGTAGATTGTCGGGAGCAAAAAACAGTAAAAAATAAATTACTAAATAAATACTCAGCATTAAATAATAAAAAAAATTATTAATAACAATTAGTTAATTAGGTTTATCTTACAGTATACATGGAATTAAAATCAATCGGTAAAAAAAAATCGAGGGCTGTCGGGGACGGTCCGGACCAGTGCCCCTCCTCCTTGTATGTGCCACTGACTTTGGGTGAACCGCAATAGATTGAAAAAATTAGAAGTGGGCCGAGCCTTGTAAAAGTCTGCCCACTCCTGCTCTATATTGATGGTAGTCTGTAAAGAATCTTAGTTTATATATAACAGAAAGCTCACACACACACATAGCAAAAATAAAGCTTAAAATGTTTCTGTCTACAGATATTGTATATCAATCGTAGTCCGTAAGGAATCTTAGTTTATTGAAATAAAGCTATTGCCAATTATTTTGTTACACATTTCTTAGGAAATTTTCATACGCCAATAACTTGAATAATTATATTACTAGAAAGCATTAATAACTAGTTCTCTGAACTGAATCAGAATTATAATATTAAAAAAAGGAGAACTATAAAAAGTATGTATAATACAATATATTATAAAATTTAATAATTGTTATAATACAATAATCAAAGTTAGTGAAAAATATAATTTTAACTCAAATACTAAATTGATTTAATGATAGTAAAGGTTAATAAAATAAATACATATTTCACTTAATTTCACTACAAAGTAAATTAGGCAGTTCTACACTAGTTAATTAAAATTTTAACTGTTTTGTTTTTTCTTAATGTTTAGAAGAGGATTCAATCAAAGAGTTTTTTTATTAGCTCTGAGCGTTATATACTTATTTTTGAAATAATAAAACCTCCAACAAGTTAAATGTTCTTAAAAATCAAGTTCGTTGCTTTAATTTACAATTATGGCTAGCTTTTCATATTAAATATAGTGTGGCTACTGTTTCCAGTTTTACTCTTGACTTAAATATAATCTAATAATATTAATATTACTAATAATTAATTAATTAACATAATCTTTAATATCTATTATCTAAATTTTTGATGCTAGAAACCAATCCCTCTACTACACCGGGAAACGGATCGCGAATGAAGACTTCCATCAAAATCTGTTTTCATGAATCCTTCTGTTCAGCACCATCTACCACAAGACTGCCAGGAGGAATCTTTGAGAACGTAAAGAATTTCATGCAACGCCGCTGTCTGGCCTGCCAGACGACTTCTGTTCGGAATATTTTGGGCACCTGTTGTAATACAACCTTTAAATAAAATGTTTTCTGTCCATTTAATGTTGTTTCTGTTATTTTTCTCTGCTTTTTTGCACCATAGCTCGCAACTACGACATTTCCGACCCTGCATTCCTATGTGATTCCGAGTCGACTCGGTACCCCCTACACACCCTGAAAGTTGATCGGTCTGGTAGCGAATCCCTCTGTATATATGCACTCACAATTTGAAGCATAGTGTAATACATTGCAATGGGGACTGATATAATATCGGCCTTTTTTTGTATTATCTTTTCATTTTAATTTCTTCTCAAGCAACAAACTGCATGTTACGTTGCCAATTCCTGTTCTTTATTGAATATTTTCAAGAATCTAAATTCCTGCCTTGAATGCAAAATTCCCACCTTCAACACAAAAAAAATCCTAGATGAGAAGTATTTCAGCACCATGGACAAACTGTATCTCTTAAAAACTGTAGCTCTAATAGTCTCACTATAAGAATGTAAAATATGTGTAAATCAACGATAGAATGAAGAAAATTTCATTACCCGTATGCTATACGGGCAAACTGGTTGTGGCTAGCTTTCGGTAGCCCGTACGGTGTATGGGCAAACCAGTTAAATGGTTAAAAGCAGATAAATGATCTAGGGATGTTTTGAAAATTATTAAAAGTCAGGTTTCTTGATTTCATCCTAAGCGCTATTTCTTAACGAATAATCAGCGTGTTGAAACTAATTATAGCACATTTCTTTCTTTTTTTTCTGAAAATTCATAAAAAAATATAAATTTGTCTTCTTTTCAAGAATAATTCGTTTTGGGTCAGAACATAGCGTCAAAACAACATATACCATAAAAATTTGAAATTATTAAGAGAAAACAGTTTAAAATTTAAAATAATTATTTAATGGTCAAATACCTCATTCATTTGACCTCACTCTTAGTGTGAAAGGAATTTTCAAACATTCACTTAATAATTATCACTTAAGAAATTAGCACTTTATTCTAGATGAACATAATGCATAACATAATATCATTAAATTCTTCCACATTTATGAAACGAATAATAAAAATATTAAAATTTAATATATTTTATAAATTAATAGAAATTTGTAACAACAAAAATTAAATTTATTCATAAATTCAAACTTTTCTAGAGAATTTTCACTCTTTTCAACAACATAAATTCTACGAACAGCTTTCCTAGATTTTTTCAAGTTTTTTAGAATGAATAGAAAGTACATTTTCAAAGAAAATACTCTTTTTGGCGCCGTCTTTTTATTTCTTTCGGCATTCTTTTTTATTTATTTCACAGAGAAGGGTGGAAGCAATTTTTGTGTTTTTCTCTTTTTTTTTTTAGTGAGTAAACAATAACAAATTGAAGCAATCAGATATTATGGCTTCAGATATTTTCATTCCCTGAACATGTATTTGAAAAAAAAAGTAATTCTTTTTCCCCCTTTTTAATTTGAAGCGTATAATTTAAATTTTATATGATTTCCATTTCTCATTGATAGAAAATTGAAAATTCTTATGTAAACTATATATTACAATTTTAGATTTAGTAAAAGAAACCTGATACATATCAAGCAAAAAGAATAAATTGTATTTCCACACAGTTATTAAATTGCTTCACTTTCTGTATACATATTCACGATGCTATGTTCAATTTCTTTTACCTTAAATGTTATCAATTATAAAATTCCATTGATTTTTTCCCTCAAGTCTAGCTTAAGGTTTTTTTAGGGGTAGGGGGGTGAAATAATTTATTTATTTATATAGGGGGAGGGAGACGGATAAGCGATCGATATTTTTCAAGTTGCTTTTATAGGTTAAACAGTTTAAGTTCTTTCTTTCTAAGTTATATTCCTTTTTGATAAACTTTAATTAATGATGCCTTTTTATGAAAATATTAAGAAATTAATTAATAACTTTTTAAAACTTTATATTGACTTGTGTGTATATTCTTTATTATATCATTTTTATATATTTTTGAGAGAGAGGATAGTAGAAAATAGTTAAGTTTTAAATTTAAAAAATGCCGATGTTCAAATTCTTAAGATAAAATCTAATATGACATCAACAATAGTTTATCTACCAGAACTTGATATTTTTCGATGCGATTAAGATTTAATTAAAAGTTTCCTTTGCATTACTTTAACATCACATTCTGTGGTTTAAAATTTCATTCATATTTCAGTAAACCTTACAACCAGTTACATTCGACTTGCTGTGAAAAAGGGTAGTTTTTTAAAGGCATTTTGCAAGAATTGTATTCAGTACAAAAATAAATCTTAATCTGCTTATCTGAATCTTGAAAAAAAATTGAAATTTGAAAACCTTAAGTATTTGCAAATATAATCTGGTAGAAATAATTAATAATCAGCTGCTTAAGGATTTTTCTGTTACCTGTTTGACGGAAAATTCTAGAATGTGGTCAATAGGAGCCGCTTTTTATAAATTTGGTTATTTAACAATTTTTTTTTTCAAATTTCATTTAGTATGTATAAAGCAAGAAAATACGAGATTCAGTTTTCGAAATTAAATTTTCGTGAAATTTAATAAGTCTTACAAAATAAAGTAAGAACAATGAATCAAGGCACAGGAAAAGTGCCTACTTAAAAAACCATTTTTACATTAAAATATTTTTTAAAAAATTTTATTCCATGTAATTGTACACTTTTTAACTACAGGAAAGTATTTAAACGACTTTTCACTGATTAAAATTATTAATCTTAAATTCTTTTGCATCTTTTTCTCCCAAAGAAAGAATGAATTAATAAAAACTAATTTAAAGTTGATAAATAAATTCCAAAAATAATCTTAAATAAAAGGAACCAAGTATTTAATTTCTCTTGTAAATTAATAAAACATTAATATAAATCTATAAAAGTTGGAGAGCGAAAAATCTCTTCATGATTAAATACCACATTGTAGTGATAAACATCAACGAATCTTATTTAAAAATGAAAAATAATACCACAAGGGATTAAAACTCTTCTTTCGTTGCATACATTAGAGTAATTTCATTTGAATTTCTAAGCAGAAATGAATTGAATTTCTTCGTCGCTTTCGGGCTTTTTGAAAATTCAATTAATGCAAAAGATTATTTCGGTAAAATATTGATAAAAACGTCCGGATTTATATTTTCTTTCTTAAATGATAACAAGTGTATTTAATAGAAATTTACTTCAGGCGCGCTGAAATGTTCTGGATTTTATTTTCGTCATTTATGATATTAAATAATTTTACTAACAAATAAATCATAAGGAGAATTTACATCTTCATATCAATATATTAAAATAACTAAAAAAAGGCATTGCTTTTTGTCTTATAAAATGCATGAGATCTGTAAAAATAAACAATGGGTTGAACCAGTTTTTTTAAAGGTTCACAATAAGCTAATGTCTGACATATTGTTCACTCTTGTCTAAAGAATCAATCGATTTTATTAAAAAAAAAACATCAAGAAACTTCTTACAAAATTCAAATATATTTCCGAATCGACTCAAAATATTAAAATATTTGTAAAAAAATTTATTGGTCAGTATTAATGATAAATTTTGCATAAATGACGCCTCTCTAGGTCTAGTGTGTGCATAAAGGTTGTTAGAAAATCAGCCTTAGTTAATTGAAAATTAAAGATAAGTCACTCGAAAGACATACTGTATTGTATTAAAATTTCGATTGTGATTCTACATAATAAGAACTTAAACAGATAGTTGCCGTAAAATAAAGTTGTCCTCTAGAAACTGCGAGTATAATTTTTTTAAAAAAATATTCTAAAAACAAAAATCTTTTTTACCGTAGCAAGCAAAAACCTCAAGAAGCTTTTTGAGCAGATTATTTGAAGCACTAAGTGAAATTTACAATTCTATTAAGATTTAAAGGAGTGAGTGCTGAAGGCTTATAAAGGCTATGTATTTGGACGCGAATGGTAAGTTTAGAAGTACATATAAATATTCTTGAGAATTTTATGATTTCATCGTTGGAATACCTGTTTGAGATCCTCTCCGATATAACTTTATCTTCCTACAACCCTCTACATCTTGGCACTCTTCAAATGTCACTACATTTTGGCTTCAGATTAATAAAATCACGTTACTTCTTTGGCAGACTAATTCACTCATTTTAAACTCCATGGATAATATGTGGAGCTTAATGAACAAATACCTTGATATCTTAGTTCTAAAGGACAAAAATGAACTCGTAAAAATCGTGAGATCCTTATGAGTAACTATCAGTAAAAGGTGGCAGAAAAAATTATTGCATAGTATGCTAAATAATGAACGTGACATTATTAGGTTCAAGGATACCATTAAATATTAACAATTCCTAAAGATTTAAATTAAATGAACTATACTATACTATACTATACTAATGAACTCTACTATTTTAATTTTTTGAGCACTGTGACAATTATTCTAATTTTTTTTTTTTTTTTTTTTGAATTTTTAGAAAGTAATTGAAAAATAATTTGCACTATCATACTAATTTTTATGCCATGCATATCAAAAGAATGTGTTGAATGGGAAACTACACTTTCACATTCTCGAACATAAATTTCTACCTTTTTGAAACGATGGTAAGATGTATAAGGATTTTAATTTTTTTCGCGTTCCATAGTATAATTATTCTTTCTTTTTAACCCCTTAAGAGGTCAATTTTTTGTCCAAAATGTTCCAAAAAAGGCACATTTTTTTGTTGCATATGACTAAGCATAATGCTAAACAGAATGCGAAAATGGAAGAATTTTATTTTAATTTTCCATTTTAAAGTTTTCACACTATTTCTTACTTTATAATTGTGGAACACAAACCCCCCTAAATGTTTGCTTTTTATAAGTACACTCTGTGTGCTATGGAAAATGTTTCATACATCTTAAAAGAATTTCTCTCATACTTACAAAAAAATTTCATGTTCGTACCTCTTTTTCAAATCGTTAAGGACTTTTTTTGTGTGTGTGCATATATATGCACACAATTTGAAGCCTGGTGTAATACTAAGTCTTAAATTGCTTATAAAACATTGTCACCAGCATTTACCTACATTTTGGTTCTTATAATGTGGACATCATTTTTTTCTCTCTAATTTGATTGACAATTTATTAGAACTCGAAATTATAAATCAATGTAATTTAGCCATTTTACTTCGAATTCTTTTGTAATCAAAATTTCTCTCTAACTATATGCCAAGCTTCATTAAGCATATTTTTGTTACCATTAATGGAATAACATTAATATATTTTTCATTCTTGTATTTGTTCATTATCAACTAAATGAAATCCTTAATATATTGGTTTTATAAAAATATGTTTTTCTGTATAGATTTAAGAGGCAATAATAGAGAGTAATAAAGCACTGTTTTAGAAGAGAAATTGGCATATACGAGTAACATGGTTTTTACTTAATAACATAAATAATTGCTTAAATAAAACATTTTGCCTCATATCTCAATGTATGGAAAAAAATGAAGTCAATTATAAAATTAAATTTATCAGATATTTTCATAGCATGTAAAAATCGACTTGATAATGATTTTGTGATACAAATTTCTCAAATTGCCAATATTAAATTGTTAAGACGACATTCGAAAATAATTAGAGGAGCGTTTAATGCCATTGATCTATATTCATTCCATCAGACAATTGTTTATTTCTTTTAAATGTCTACTGAATTATCCATAATTCTCTCTTTCCCCTCTGAAAGTTGGTAGCCCTGATGAAACCTACCCAAATTAACTCTTTCGTGTATATTGTGATTCAAGATCTAAGCCTTCCTTATGAATACCACTGAATAAGATATGTTTTAACGTTCTATTGAAGGCGTTTTGAATGAGATATTTTGAATTACTACCAACTTATCATAAATATGTCTCAAATAATAACATTTACTTAGGATAATTGCAACACAATAAATACGTTCGCTAAACTTCATTGCATGACATTCAACACATTGAGGTATTTTAACAAGATATATCGGAGTCTTGATTACAGTTAGAATAAAAAATACTTGAATGGATTAGCTGTTTGTGTTTCTGGGTAAATTTTAACATCGAAAATATTAATATATATTTATATATATAGTTCCTTTTTAAAAGCCACATATAAACAAATTAAAATTTAAAGGTTACATAAAGTGTAGAATATTAAGGGTTTTATCTTAATTGGATTTAGGTATTATATATATATAAATATATATATATATATATATATTTAAATATATATAATTTAATCACAACTTAATAACCAATTAAAAAATTGTAATTATATGAATCTTATAACATTAAATCCCATTTCAAAATATCAATGGCGAATAAAGAAGATAAAATTCCAACGTTTTCAAACAAAATTAAAAAATTATAAAATAAAAATTTATAAAATATCCAAGCGCAATCTCGGACTTAGGACCGATAAATGGGGTTAAACTAGTTTGATGTCGCCAACCTTCCCCCTATTTCAACTTGGAAAGTTAATCGAAAAATATCCAATTCTCAAAAAATTTAAAAATTTAAAATTTAAAATTAAACCATTAAACTTGAAAAATTAAACTATTCGCCATCGCATTTTGAAAGATATTATAACATTAAAATATTAAAATTCTAAAACAATTAAGTGCATAATATAAGTGAACCATCGAACACCAAAGATGATGCACCCATCTTTAAAATAGTTGTATAGGTAGAAAAAATGTCTAAAATCCAAAAGTTCAAATTAAAAACCCAGTATGTTCACAAATGAATAGCGTAAATCATTAAAAACTCACCAAAGAGCAGCCTGTCAATAATTCAATTCACAATTTTTGAACGATTTTTCTCTCATATTTAATACAACAATTACCACTCCTATATTTTGCTCATAATTACCGCTAATGTCATGTCAATCCAAATGATTCATAATCTCTCACTAGAGTTTAACTATTTGGTATTAGATGCAAATCAGATTGCATGCAAAAAAGTTGTTTGATTGATCATAAACGTTTGATTGGTCATAAATAATTTTAAAGTGTAGTCGTGTAAATATTGGTCTATGTGTGTATTAAAATGTATCCTGTGTGTGGAATGCACATATTCTTCACAGCTGGACCACTAATAAGCTAACTTTGGGGACCTAATGTTGTGTGGTGGATTTGTGCATTTATGAGTTTAAAAATATTTTTAAGAAATATTTTTGATCTATGTATTTCCTCAAGAAAAGTTGATGGGATAATCATTCTGTATGCAACAAATATAAATTTCTGGATGTTCTTGAATTTATCAATATTGTGTGCAATTAAATTATTATTTCTCATCAAAAAATTTTAAATTATATTTCTAAATATTGATATATGTAAACAGCT
>BMAV01011261.1:207180-230130 GCA_019973955.1 Trichonephila inaurata madagascariensis
TTATTTTTTTTTTTTTTTTTTTTTTTTTTTTTGGTTTTTTTTTTTTTGTACTTATTGAATAAGAATAGAATAAATTGCCTATTTATTATTTGAATAGAAATTACATATTTTTCTAAAGCATTTAGAGTTAAATATACGTACCTGTGAAATAATTGCTATAATATTTTTACTCGAAATTAAATGAAAAATTATTTTAATAGTTCTCTAATTGTAATTCTGTTGATTTAATATGAAATTTTTTATTTAATTTGTTGTAGTCAAGAGTTTGAAAATAATTCAAATGTTTCTCAGTTATTTATTATATTATATCAAGTAAGCACCACTAAAACATAAGCGTCGTAACTTAGAAATTTAAACGTTAAATTAAATGAATGAAGCTTCTTTAGGGTGTTAAATGTATTTGAAAGGTAATCTATCCAGTAAAAAAATGTCATAATTAAATCGGACATTCCTAAGGGAGGGAAAAGAAGTGAATTTATCGAAATAAAAAAAAATATTTCTTTAACTTAAAATCACATTTCTTACATAAGCTACGACAAAAGTTTAACAAAACGATATAAAAATAATACGCTCCAAAAAGTTCACAATATTTCCAAATTTAAAGGCCAAAACTATCGAAATATGTAGCATAGATGGTGGAATTTCAGCACTTAATTCAATATAACACAACTCAAACTCAGTATAAGTACACAAAAATATTTTATACTAAGCTTTGGCTATACTAAGCTATGGCTTTACGAAAAAATAAAAAATTGGGCTACGCTTTAAACATAAAACAACGTATATTCTTTTTGAAAAAAATTTGCAGTGTTGACCACATTGAAAAGAATATACAATGGAAAAAACCCTTAATAAATTAATTTCGAAGCAAAACCCAGATTTTTGAAAGAAATTTAATACATTGCAAAAAAATTTAGTTCTGATGAAGGAGAAGATTCAACTTTTCTATAAAAATTAAATTCAATATAAAGAAAGATTGCTCTTGGAGTTAATGCTCAGAAAAGAAAGAATGTCGTTGAAGTCGGCTAGCAGCTATTTTGTGATGTTTCATTTATTTATTTTTATTATAATATATTGAAAAAATGTTTAGAGATATACACTCTAATGGCTATTAAAAATTCAAAATCATACTAGAAGCATCCAATAATAGTGGTAATTTAAGCCATAAGACATCCACATGATCAGCATCGTAGATGCAAATCGTACGTGATAGAAGAGTCGTCTATAGGCTCTATATTAAAGGGAGAACAGAAAGTGCTATTTATAAGTATCACAATTGTGTTTCCCTGCTGATTTTTCAGAGTGAAAAGCTTCAATATGCTTCATCGATGAATATGAAAGTCAGTCGAAGACGTTTCTGAGATCTTGTTCATTGTACAAATTACTTTCTTCATCATAGTTCAAAATATTACATCTCAACGGGAGCCTCTGAGGCAAGAAAAAAAGGTGCATTTTGCGAAAGTAAATGTTTTTCTTGGGTTATATATCTTTAACCCCTTTAGAGGTCAAATTTTGCCCAAAATGTTCCAAAAAAAGGTACAGTTTTTTATTACATATAACTAAGCATATATTTTTAAAGTTTTCACACTATTTTTTTATTTATAATTGCGGAACACAAAACCTCCTAAATGTTTGCTTTTCAAAAGTAAACTCTGCATGCTAAGAAGAATGTTTCACATACTAGAGTATCTTAAAAGAATTTCTCTCATACTTACAAAAAAAATTTCATGTTCATACCTCTTTTTCAAATGGTTAAGGATTTTGAGTGTGTGTGTGCATATATGTATGCTCTTACAATTTGATGCATGATGTAATACTAAAGCTTACATTGCAATGGGAACAGAGAATATCGGCTTTTTAGGTTATTTTTCCCTTTTCATTTCTTCTGAAGCAACAAATTGCACATTGCCTTATACCAATCCTTGTTAAATAAAACATAATTTTTCTGATCTATAACTTAACGAGAGTTGCAGACAAAATTAACTTTTTCAACACGCTTTTATTAGCTTCACCTGTATGTAAGGGAATCTTTGAACTCGGTTTTAACCCACTTTAAAAGGTCAGACTAATTCGAAATTTTGCACACTTCTGAAGGACCGATGACAATACCATAATTTAATAATTTTGTTCCATTGTCCAGATTAGGATCATCAGGGTTAACGATTTCCTTTTTCCAGTTCTGGCTACTAAAAGATTAAGTTACAACCCTAAAGCGAAAATGCCCATGGTTAGTACAAATACTACAAAGGGTTTAACTATAAAAGCGTGTTTTTGAGTATCTTTAAACTACATTTTATCTTATATTTAAACTAGTCTGGATACCATACACATGCCTGGATATTTTATATGTCACATTACCACGCATTTAAAATAAACAGATATCTTTCAAAGAATATTAATACATTTTTTCAATAAACAAAAAGAAAAACATTTTAACACAGCAAATGACGAAAAATTTGATTTTATTGATTATTTATCAACCTAACTGTGAAGAAAAACTAGAGCTGTATATATTCCTGACGGACTTCGTATAACTACTTGAGATGACACCTTCCTGTTCACAAACGTCTACATCAATCCAACATGAGAACTTTCTCTCAGCTTTGACATATTTAACGTGTATCAACATCGCTACACGGCAGTATTTTAGTGGCACTAAGACTCGAACCTAGAACAATGGCGGCAATGAGCTCGTGACCATAACCACTCGTCCACAGCAGCCAATAAATTCTCAAAGAAAGGAATGAGATATACTTTTTTTTCAATTTTTGATAAATGAAAATGGTGAAGGCATTTATATGTCGACCAAATATCTATTTCTGCAAAATTTGATTTAAAAAAAAAATTTCCTGTTGAAAATATATTTTTGATTAAATTGTAAATTGCAAAGGATTTTTTTTCTTTCCAATTTTTATTTATTTATTTATTTTTTTTTTAATCTTCATTTTTAAGCGAATAGAATTTTCTTACATTCCAGAAAAAAAAAATTGCTTTGAAAGGAAATGAAATATTGTTAACTCTCAATATGTATAACATGATAGTATAAATTTTTCATTTCTTATTAATATAAGAATTTGAAAAATATAATATTCCAGGCTTAATTTTCTTATTATGGATAAGATAACTTTTTTTTCTTTCTATTCATTATTCTTGAAAATCCAATTATTTTATATTCAATTTTCTTAATTCTATAAGTGGTTTCTAAATTTGTCTTATGACTTCGCCGAAATGTTTAGCATTTGAATGCTTCTCTTGTTGCTTTTTGTATTTACTGTTCCAGGTAATTTCAATCTGTTTACTGATTTTCCGTTCAAAAGTAAAATATAGCGAAAGCTTCTTTTTAATTTAAATGTTTGATTTATTTTATACATCTTATAAATTTTCCCATTTAATTGAAAATTATTTTTGAGAGTTGTTATTCTAGTAAAAAGAGCTTTTTATTCCAGAACTTAAAATGAAAATAAGTAACTACATATTAGTAATCTGTGTAGGGTTCGTGAGTTAAGCATGTAGCTTTGGATATGATAAATATTTCTAATTAATATGATTGATTTTATAATTAAAGCTTACATTTTAATAAATTGTAGGTATGATATTCAATTCTACTAAAAATTATTCCAAAAAGGATTTGGGTTACAACCCACTAAAATTTGATTGGATCGTAAAACCCTTGATTGGGAGGAGCTGGAGAATAATGAGTCGACCAGCTCAGATTGTTCTAAACCAAGAAGCCCAGCACCTATAGTTTCTAAGTATAAGAGTTGCCCAAATGAAAAGTGAACAAGTTAAATATAGAGAATACCTTTATATATTGGAAATCAAAAGAAATCGCCATGGACGTTGTAACGCAGGAACCCTCGTTTCTGCATCATCTATACCTTTGCTTTAGAACAGTGCTTCACAAGCTTTCAATACTTGTGACCCAATATTCAATCATAATTTTCAACAATAACAATGTATTAAATTCAATAATACTATACTTTGATGTTAAACCTACAATACGACTGTAACCTCAAGTGCGTATATAAACGACTCGCTCAGCCTGTGCGTTATTTGTCCCGAACGTATATAAACGTCTTTCCAAAGTACGATCTTTTCTGTGAACTGCTATCAATAAAAAATTATTCCGAAGGCATTTGGAATGCAATAAAATAATCTTGACATTGTTTGAGAAGGATTTACTTATTTCGAATGTAGAAACTTATTTAGTATGTAGAAACATACTTTTACTTAGAATGTAGAAACCAGCAAGCAATGATTTGTGCCCATTAACTCCTTTTCTAGTCCCCCCCCCAAAAAAAAACACCACATACGCTCGACACATGTTAACCGGGGGCATTGCGGAGTGAATCACTTAATTTTTAATTGGCATTATAGGGACTAATCATAACCCATACAAATTATTAAGAAAAGTGTTAATGTTTGCATATAATTTTATATATGACAAGCCCATGGTGTCACTGGTAATTATTAAACTTGTTCTTAACTTATTATTGTTATAAATTAAACATAAAATATGCACTGCGCAGTTATATATTTATAAGTGTATCATATCAGGGTAAGAATGTAATTTATTTTTAATATGTCAGAATTTTATTTGTTTACTTTCAATAAATTAATAATTTTTTTAAGATAATCTTTTGTTTTCGAATTTTCAATATGCTCGTGCCCCCCTCATAGGGTTATCAGGCCCCCTAGGGGGTGCGCCCCACAGTTTGAGAAACACTGCTTTAGAAAGATCGTTGTCGTTAATTCTTGAGGAAGTCTTAAAAAGCTTCCTTCATTTCATCATCCAAATGAAAACGTAATACTCTTTCAAGTGAAAAAAGTAGAGAAGTCCTTGGGGTGATAAATCCGGACAGCACACAAACATGTTGGGTATTCAAACACTTTCCATCTGAATTTTATCTGGGTTTCATGGGAGACGTGCTAGAGGGCATTATCATGGAGATCTGATGTCGTTTGCCGCTCCTTACGTAAACTTTCATGAGCCTTTTGACCCTAATCATTGGACATCATAGACTACCTCCATTCGCCATGTAGATGTCCACCTTAAGATCCCCTTATGTAATCAAAAACTGTAAGAACGCGCATTGTTTCAGTATGGACGCATCCATGTACATCACGATTTTACTTTCGATCAATTTCCTGTACCGCAAACAGGTTTCACTATTGAACACTGTATGCAGTTTACACCTCCTATCTCCCTTTATATCGTTTTTGAATATATCATTCTGACGCAATCCCTAATGTCCACTTTTCATTTAGGCAACTCTTATCGATTTAGTATGATATTAGTCTGAACTAGTGCTTCTGAAACTTTTCAGAGTGCAGACCCCGTTTTTTTTGTTCAAAAATTTTGTTCGACCCCATAAGTATTGAGCAAAGTTTACACATGCTTGGGTACTTCTATATATGTTTCAACAATACTTCATTATTGTTTTAAAGTAATAAACATTTGAAATAAGATTTTACTTGGAATATAGCGATACAAAAATTTTAATTAAGTAAAAAATAAAACATCACACACATAATGTAACTACACGACAAATGTACATAAACTATAATCTGTTTATTAAGTGTAGTCATTTTGAGAGTTCACTTTTGAGATCATCCCCTTTATTAACTGTATATGCAAGATTTAAGTATCAACGGGAAGGATGTGCTTGATTATTTTTAAATTTGTTATTAAATCTTGGAACAATAATTGACACCACCGGACCAAGTACTTCCTCAATACTCTCCTCTCTCTTACTCTTTCATGGTTGTTAAAGACGAAAATGTCGTCTCACATAAATTGTAGGAAAAAGTAAAAGATACTGTACTGCAGTTTCAGAAAGTGTTGGAAGTTTTTTTGCAAATTCTAGCCAAAATTCCTTAAGGACTTCGAATTAAATTCAATTTGTAATCCCGAACCTATTGATAACTCAACAAGTTCTGTTTCGTCTGCGATAGAAGTGAGCGGAGGGGTTAATCGATGACGATGGATGATTAAATTTAGGAAACTGGTACTCAATCACACCCGATCGGATGGCTTTCTCCAATAAAAACCTAAATAAAATATTTAATTATTATTATTAATGGTGAATAAGTTATGTTATGCAAAAGATAGATAAAAAAATCCTAAAACTCTAAGAATTATTGGTCTAACCCAGCAGTTAAGCTTCCGATTGCCGCCTCCCCCCCCCCTTTATGTATCAGCCTGACATCATTAACCCCCAAGATTTTGAGCACCTGAGTGATTTAAAGATTAAAAATATTACAAAACACTAGTCTCAAATAAATAAATAATGCACTTAACTGTATTAATTAAAAATTTTAATGAAGATGGTGATGCATTTCTTTTACAAGTGCTGTTATATCAGGTTCAATATATGATACCTGCAGTCTCAATTCCGGTTCTACGCTTTGCAAACACGGTTTCTATACTTATTTTTAAAATACAGAATTCGATTAACCCTTTAACGGGCACAAAGCTAAAATACACTTTTCTATGATAAAGTACTTGATAAATGTAATGTGTTCTCATCCTCTATAAGCATAATTTAGTCACAAAAAAAAATCTGATCAAGGGTTTTTTTCCCTGGGAGGTGGCTAGACGTTATAGCCACTGCGCAGTTAGGATATTTAACTTACTTTTCAGGACAGAAATAATGAATCATATTACAATATTTTCTTATGAAAAATTGACATTTATGTAATAACTATTTCAGTAACAATTAAATACTAAGTATAAGTGTAATTAAACAACAATAGAATAATTGTACAACATAGAATACTTACTAAGAATATATATAGAATACTTACTATAAGAATATATATAGAATACTTATATATATATATATAGAATATGCATTGAAATTAGTATCTATCGACATTTTATATTTTATTTAATTTTAATATAAAAGTTAGAAATAAATTAATATTTTTGAGAATTTAAATTAGTTATTTCACAAATTTGATGAGCTATTTATACTGTGGAACTTTATAATATACAAACGTTTTCTCCGAGCAGAAAACTGTAATGAAAGATTTTCGAACCCGAGAATCTTGTACAGCATATTGGAAAAAAAGTTTGTTTATATTTCTGACCCCCAACATTCTCACATGATTCTAAGTGTTCCCTCTCGAGTGGAAAAAAGCGAAAATTTCTTGGTCATTTTTCTGTTCTATGTGGGTAGTGGATAGAGCCTCTATCCACATATAAAAGCTTTCCAAAAACTTAAATAAAACCTTTTTTTATTGCAAAATTGCTTTATTCATTCAGATGAGAGAAAAGTATACTTAAGACATGTCGAAATTTTTTTCAAAGATCAGAAATTTTATTTATAGTAATCAAAATACAATTTGTAGATTTACACCGAGAAAAACTGTTTTTAACTACCCATCAGAGAACATGAAACGCAAAAAAGGTATCGTCGTGCCATCTGTATTGATTTTCATGCGCTTTAGCTTCAATTAACTCATGTGGATAGACTAAATATCCATCACCTGCTTGGGGAAAAAAATTTTAATATGTGGCTAGACCTATTAGCCACTGCCCGTTAAAGGATTAAGAAATCGAGATGGATGCAATCGTTGTCGTATTGGCTGGCTATGAATTCAGTTCTTAATTTTTGCACATGCGTTTCTACCATTTTTTGAGAATATTATGTTGTAGTAATCGCTATGTAGTTTACAAACAATAAAAAAACTGAATATTCTTGATGGAAATGCATGTTCCAATAGAGTTTTTTTATTAAGGATAATTTAGTCTAGGATGGCACATCTTTCAATTTTTCCAAGAGGCCTTTTAGAGTCTGTAAAAGATGAAACATTAAACGAGAGACTTTCGCGGACCCCCTAAAAAGGCTCAGTTTAAGAACCAATAGTCTAACATGAGGAATTTAATATGGGATTATACATTATTAAGGCATTGATATAGTCTCTGTTCATAAATATCACAATTCAAGAATATTATCAACTCCTTTTTTTAATTCCTACCATTACCTCACACTCTCTCTATATATATATTTATTTATTAATTTATCCTGGTGGAATTTTCAATCATTAATAAAATACATTTTAAAGCTCTCAATCAACCTGAAACTTTATATACATGATTATTTTGGATGACAATACAGTAATTTAATTGTAGTTTATAAAAATTAATTGATTAAAACTAATTATTCAAAGAATTACAAATACAGCCACGTTGGCATCATTTTTGGTGACTTAGCGACCATTTTGGCGACTTGTGTCAAAACTCGAAAAGGTTTTTTTCTCACATTTAAAGCACTCATTTGAGCTGCAATTTTCTATACACTATTGTTTTGGGTAAAAATATGTTGATTTAATTATAATTAATTAAAATTAATTGACTGAAACTAATTATTCAAAGAATTACAGATACAGCCATGTTGGTTTCATTTTTACCGATTTCTGACACCATCTTAGATTCGTCTCTGTTGTTGTAACAATGTAACTGTTAAAACAAAGACAAAAGTTGGCGTCGAAAACATGTTTTTCAGCCAAACTTGCCAAACCGGGTTTGCATTGTTACAACAATGCAGAAAAATCATGCTCTTTTTTCAATTCCTACTATTAGTTCACTCTCCCCTATATATATATATATATATATATATATATCTTATTCAAATTTTCAATCGTTAATAAAATATTTTCTATTCATCCATTCAAAATAGGAATTGACTTAAATTTTTTTTTACATTAATTGTTAAAAGTAGTGACATCCGCTTTCACTAAAATACTTGTAGTTTTTGTTCTAGTGAATGGTAAACAATAAACTTGGTACTTTTATAAAGCTAATAAATAAAAATCATAAAATAATCATAAAAAAAATTGTCAACTTTTGGCAAAATTCCCAGTTTTAGGGTACTCGGATACCGTAGGATATTTTAGTGAAACATAAGCAGTGATCTTATCGCAACCCTGAGGTGGCGGGTGTAGTTTGGGACACCGAAGCAACAGACATTGTTATAAAAATAATCACTTTTATTTCAGTTTAATCAATTTATTTTCAATTAAGAGTTAAAATGGAGGAAGCAACTAATTTCAATCATTATCTTAAGATTGCAAGTTAAATAATTAAACATACTTCTGATTATGATCGTATAGAAGAGCACTCGTCTGATTTTTGCAGAATTCCAGTACTAATGTAATGCAGTCTAAAACTTCTCTCTTTTTCAAAGTTTAGGAAAGTCACTTCATTAATCTCACTTTAATAATAGCGTAATGAGACTCTCAAGCACACACATTGCCAGGGTTTAAATAGCACTCAAACTAGCATAAAATCAAGTTCGCTCTACGGAAGGCGGTTTTAAACTCAAACAACGGTTAAGGTAGTATTTCCCTAAGAGGATTAATGAAGGAACGCGAATAGGACCCGTCACAAGCTTAAGATGTTAGGTGTCTCCCCTATTTTGTTATCATGTATTATGCAGGCTTCGATTTGGTAAATTAAAGTTTTTAAAACATTTTCATGAAATAAATGCTTTTTCGTTGTCTTTTTCCTAAGGCTGCAGCAGCCTAGTGCTCATGGTCAAGAGAACGTTGAATCTGTGTCGTGGCTCAATGTCTTCGCGTTAGCGTGGTGTGGTAGTTTGGAGAGAGGGTTCCAGCTCAGGTGTCTCCCTCATCACTTGACTTTGTTTCAAAATTACGAAGTCGGTCACCATTTGCCTTCATATTGCTTTGTAGTGCAACGCTAATAAAACACTTACTGACATTTTCTTATACCACTGAAGCATTTATTAAGTGTTCTTATCGACTTCGCTAACTTTTTTTTTTTTTATCATTTCGCGTCTCAAGAAGCCGCTGTAAAATCCTGCTGAAATTTTATGGTAAAACACACTTAAAAATAAAAGATATGTATAACAAAATATCTGTGGCCTAGATTGAAGAAATTTTGAATTCTTAATGATAATTATGTGACGAGTCCTATTCGCGCCCTTTCCTTAATCCTCTTGGGGAAAAGTACTTCTTTAACTATCGTTTGAATTTAAAACCGTAGAGAGAACTTGAATTTATGCTAATTTGAGGGCTATTTAAATCCTAGTAAAGTGAGTGTTAGAGTTAGTCGTTAGGCTCTTATTTACGAAGGGACAATATGAAGCCTTGGTGCTGTTAAGAAGCTTTAGACTGGAATATCAAGTTGACCCGGTAAGATCTGGCGAGTGCTGTTTGAACGGATCACTCAGTTAAGTGCTTAATTATTTGTGTCTTAGGAATTTAAAACAAATTAAATGCCAGTTAATCTGACTGCTCACTCGGCTTATAATTTTGCTTGATATTAAATTGATAAAAACATAAACTTAATTATTTTCACAAGAATGTCTGTTCATTCGGAGTTCCAAACTTTGCCTGGATCTCGGGGTCGTAATAGTTATAACTAATTATTAATTATAATTGACTAGCAAAAAAACCACACAGATGTGAAAATCAGTGATAACAGAAATGTTGCTTTTTTATTTTCATTCAATAATACGTTTAAACAGACTTCTTTTCGACTATTAAAAAATTTATTTGCAGTAAAAAAAATAAAAAATAAATCTTTTAGATTTGTTTTTAATTGTGCAGATGAAACGCTATTATGGACAACAGAAGTTTAATTCAAGAATTAATCATCTTCATTATTTAATAATTTTCAGGCTTAATAATTTCTCTTAATAATCTCTCAGACAAAATACTATCAGGTTTATACAGTGAAAGTTCAACGAAATTATTTTATTGTTTGGATTATAGTAAAAACCAAATTTCCATTAAAGAATTAAACCATTTTTCATAACTCTTGACTTAATATTATGCGATTAGATAAAAGTTTAAGAAATGTATAGAAGTTTAGTTAGTTACGTCAATCATCAAGTTATCATAAATTCTAATTATCTACTCCGTCAATCCGATTTAAAATTTCTAAATTTTACGCAGACTGTCATGCTTAAAAAATTTAAAACTTTACAAATTATCCCCCACAGTTATTGTAAGTTATTCCTCTCTCCTATCATATTATAAGAATATGATAAAAGTTAAAATTCTATGACACAAATATTGCTAAGAAATAAATAGCAAAGAGAAATATCAATTGTATTGTTTTTTATTGCATCTATTGATTGGTTGTGTAATTGTATCAATTGAAGAAATGACATATATAATTTGAATAGTTCAAAATAGACTGGGTATAACACTGTTTCAAATTAGAATAATGCTACACTGCGCTTTGTGTGAAAACTATTTCTAAAATAACAAACTACTAACCAAAAGTTTGAAATCATTATACATAATTTCATATATATACTCCTGTTATTAAATCTTTATCATTCTGTATATTGTCATAAGCCTGTTTAAATACAGATTAGACGCACCTTAAGGTATTCGACTACGTTCGGAACCGTGATTTTACAAAAGTATATAAATGGATAATATTTATGATATTTAGTGTCACTTAGATTAGAAAATGTATATAAAATTGTTTTAAGAATATTATTACAGTAAAAAAAATTATTTAAGTACAATATTTTGACAAAAAATGAACATAGAATTACCCATTTTCAAAATATTCTCCTTTTGTGAAAAATGGTTCTATTATAATAATATTTTGCCTGTATATAGCTCAGAACTCTCTACAGAGGCTCAACTAGAATTTTTGAAATATATAACTTAGACGTGGGCTTATCCATATTTTACAACAACAGAGGGGAGCAATTTTAAGAAAAAAACGCCGATAATTATTTCAATTGGTTGTAACTCTGAAAATAATGTGAATTTTTCGAAATTCCTAGTTCAGACTCTCTGGAAAAGTCTTTACTTTATATAAGCGAAATATTATTATTTTAGAAGCATTTTTTATAGAAGAAGAACATTTTGAAAAAAGATTATTCTAAGTTAATTTTTTGACAAAATATTGTATTTAAATGATTTCTTTTTTGTCAAAATATCCTTAAAATAATTTTATACATGTATTCTAATCTAAGTGACACTAAATATCATGAAAATTATCCATTTATGCATTTTTTTAAAATCACGGTTCCGAACGTAGTCGGATACCTTAAATGTTTTTTATATATAACAACTCGTAATGAATCATCAATTCTTCAAAATTCCCCCTCCCCTTCCGTAAAGTGCTTGGATGAAAGAAAATAAAGCTGAACTCAGAAACCTATTTCAAAGAGTTAATTTTTATCTTTATAGGCGAAAGATTCATACAGCATTGAGTGACAATACAAAATATTTAATATGAGTTTTTCAAGAAGGTATTTTATATTTTTTCAGTCAAAGAAGTATACAGAAGCGAATTCTGTTTTAGTTCACCTTTACCGGAAGTAATATACACCAAATTTAAGATCAGAACTAACAGCCTGTGGACAGGTTTCTGATTAAACTAGCCGTGGATTGAAAACAGGAAATCAGTTTTATGATACTAAAACTAAGTGTACTCTCTTGTTTCACTGGATTTTAAAAAATTATTTTGCTTAGGTCTAATACATTAAATTTAGAAAAACTTATAAAGGATTTTGTTTGATTAGTTTAAGGAGGAATTAATTACGAGAGATATTGAAACTTCTCTAATACTCTAGACTTATTACCGGAAACATTTTCTTCAGAAAACATTAGAAATATATTCTCTTGATTAAACGTATAGCCTATTCTGTACTTGAGTCAATATATAATAAGCAGATTTAACATTAATAACATAAATTAGTTTTATCATTCTCAATGTGATCACTCTCAATACAATCAATGTATCACAATGTATCACGTGTATCACAATGTATCCAATTCTTTTTAAGGTTTTTTAATAAATATTTTAGTAAATGAATTAATTTTTTATAAGCTTTCATGTGTCTAAGAAATTAGTCAGTTCAAGGCACAATAGCACTAAATTTTTACTAGTTTCTGAGTGGATGCTAATTATTCCTAATTCTGATTTCGACTACATTTTTCAAATTAAAAATGTTATACATGGTTTTATCCAAGTATTATATCCTCAAATTAAAGGTATATTCACAGATGGAGTAAGCGACAGTTATATTAACATCACACTATAAAGCAACACGAGGGCTAATGACGTAAATTTGAGGCTCGCTCAAATGATGAAGACGACACCTGAGCTGGTACCTCCTCTCCAAACTACCCCACCACGCCAACGGGAAGACTTTGAGCTCGATGTATTCAACTTATATCAGCTCTTCATACATATCGGGCTTTCAGTGGCACCAGAATTTGAATCCACGACATGCCGGTTACGAGTTCGTAACCATAACCACTAGGTTACCGCGGCCACCGAAGTTGGTGTAAGTTAAGATGTAAGAAGGTAATGTAAGTCTCATAAAAAAAATAATAAATGAATAGAAAACTGGAGTCAACATATCTATTCACAATCAAGGAAGCAGTTTTGAATTTTACAAACTAAAACCAACAATTGACCTAAGACTTAATCTACTTTCAATTCCTACAATTAGTTCACTCTCTCCCTATATATATATATCATGCTCAAATTTTCAATCGCGTTATTAAAATATTTTTTATTCATCCATTCAAGTTTAAATACATTTTTTAAACATGTAGTGGATGGCACTTGTTGTTAATACAGTTTTTTCAAATATCATATAATTCATTAGTTAAATTTAATTTTTTAATTTTAAATTTTTTCTGCGTTATTTCTGACGAAGTTAGATTTATTTGCAACAGATGGCGCCAGTAAGTTTTTCTAACGAAGTAGGAAATGACTTTAAAAAATTTATTATGTAGTAAATGATACGCTACAGTATATATATATATATATATATATATATATATAGTATAAATTCAATACAAATATTTTTTTATTATATATAGTGCTTTCATTAAAGATTGTAAACTTATTGATAAACCTACAGAGATAACTTATTTGAAAATTCATAACTAGCACAAAAGAAACTCACATATAAAAAACTGTAAATACTAACACGCGATTGATTCTTTGCAATTTATTTTAAGAAATATATTCGTTCCTACATTTCTTCCTAAGAAATTTGACACAAAATAATTTTAAAAGTGATATAAAGTAATACAAAAAGTATTTTTTAAAGCCATTGAAATCAATTTCCTTATATTTTTGTGTTAAATAGTTTCGACAGTTTTACTTCGGGGATCATTTCAGAAAGAATAATTTCCGTCATTCTAAATCAACTTTTTCAGAAGCAAGGTTGGTACAGAATAAACTACACCATGGAAACCAAAAAGAAAGTGGCATGCCTTGTGCGTGTTTTTCACTTCTCGCTGTCTTACTATTATAGCGATGATAGCATCAATCCGATTTTCCTCTTGTGTTCTGCATTTTTCTTGAGACTAGCCATCTTTTTAAGTCACCGTGAATTGTTATCATAGCGACCTAACGTAAATCTTTAAATCTGGAGTTGTGTGTCGGTGTTTTAAAGTGTTTCTTCCTTTCTTCATTTCTATTCGCGGTATCTCACAACGATAATTTGTGTTTTATACTATCACATTTTTGTATTTTTTATTATGGTCTGATTTTATTATTTGTATCACATATTGTATTCTATTTGTTCGGGAAATTAAAAATTCTCGTTATCAGTGTTTGATGTAATTACTTCTTGTCATTTCTTTACTTTGGGTATTATTTAACAGTCCTCGGATTCTTTTCAGGTAACTCTAGAAATCCTAACCCGAGACGCTCGAAAAGTTGAACGGATAACAATCTGCATACAAGGTTTTAAAATTGACATCTTTTAAGTAAAAAAAATACTAACATTTAAAAAAAAATACGCGGTAAATTTTTTATTCACAATTACTATTTATTGTGATAAATATTTGAGAACTAAGCTGCTTAAATTTAAAATGATCACAAACCAAACGCTTACATTATAAGAATTCAGATCTTCCATCAATTGAAAATTCCATTTATTAATACATACTATGACTTAGGACAATTCTCAAAACCTCAGGATTTTTTTTTATAAAAAAAAGCGCTTTTTTGAGTATTAGATTAACTTAATGAGAGAGAGAGAGAAAAGTACTAATGTATGTTGATTTTGAATATGTTGGCAGGGAATGTGTGTGAGATAAAGTATGCTTTTCTTTATTCGGAGTCAAGAGTTTTATGATATACCTACTTAAATTCAACCTTGGAAAGGGTGATTCAAATATGTGATCCCCTTATCGACAATTTGTAACAAAGAGTTATTTTGCGAATATATCAAGTTTTCCTATTAAATTAAGATAAACATAGAGAATATTAATAAAAAAATATTAATAAACCTTATAATTGGCACGTACGAGGGCCAGCACACACACATCAACAAGTTACATAAAGACATTTAATCTTCAAGTAATTAGAATTGAACAGCAAAATTCCGTCATTAAATCCCGCACAAATCAAACAGCGTGTTCTTGATGTATTTTGTGACTAAAACAATTCTTTCGAAAGTTAAACCTGAGTTTTATCTCTGCTGCCATGGGAAACATTACCGAATAATTACCAAGAATCTTCTACGAACAAAATAATAGTCCTTTTTTCTATATTGATCCATTACTTTACATTTTGTTTTAATGTAATGTATAGCTAATTTATAGTAATTACAGCGAATCACATGGTTCAAAACTTTGAATAGAAAATTTTATTAAGCAAATCAAATACTATCAAAACATGAGCATACTCTCATTAATAGATAAAAGTCTAAAAAATCAAATCCAAAGTACGTTATTTAAGTTTTATGACAAAACATTCAACATAAAATACTGGAGAAAACTTTAAATTTTTTTTGGTTACAATCAGAGTGAGAGAAATATTATCAGATTGACTTTATTTTTTAAAGAAAAAAAATCCAATTTTATCCATTTGGAAGGATGTGGAGGTTTAAAGTAATGGCGCCAGCTCATGCGTCGTCCTCGTCACTTGACCAGGATTCAAAATTACGAGGTTCGTCGCCAATAGCCCTCACGTTGCTTTATAGTGCGACGTTAATAAACACTCACTCACTCAAGTAAAAACAAATTAAAGTTGCCTTAAATAAGCACCCAAATGAAAAAGTTTCACTTTAAATTAGCTGCAAATTACAAAAATATTTGCTGGTATTTAAAAGTTATTTTGTAGTATTTCTTATAAATACTTTCATAACTGTTCTTTACTTTCTCAGGCGCAACTGGTGTAGTAGGCACAGTACTTATTTTTATTTCTCGGTAGCATCGCTTGAGAAATAACTGAGAAGAAACTACCTCTTACTTTGTAGTGTTTGTTAATTTATTAATTAATTTGCTTTAAGCTTTGTTTTGAAGTTTTTGTTTATCAAAGATTCTTTCGGTCACATTGCACGTCTGGTCGAGTAAATTTCTGTTAAATAAAAGTATAAGAAGTCTATACCTATCGAAAATATATTTAAATAATTGTTTTTACAATTAATGTTAAAACAAATCATTATCATAATCATGGATGTATTTTTCTAGTTTCATTATTATACATATTCTATCTGAATATGAAAATATTGCTTCTGTCTTTTATTTCATTTAGGTTTTGTAGTGAATTTTAAGAAGTGTTCTATTCAGTTCTAATGATGTCGAAGAAATAAAAAACAATTAAAAAATAATGAGGTCTTCAATTTTCTATAATTAAATCTTAAAAGAACAAGCAACGTTACTTTGAAGTAGAAGAACAGGAAAAATATTTTCAAACGCAGTAAAAGTAAAAAGATTAAAACAGTAATGATGAAATTTACTATAATTATGTTCTCTATTTATTTCTCTTTCTGTATGTATATATAGACTGGTGAAAATAACTAAAGGAATAAATGTTGGTTCTTTTTGCTGTAAAAAAAAGAACTAACTCAGGAAATAAAACCAATCTTGGCCAAAAATATCCAATATAAGACCAATACATAGGGAAATAAAAATTGCCACAACCTGCACCTTAAATAAGGCAACTGGTCATTTGTCCAGCAAAACAGCTGACAGACGACCTGTCAGTCAGAGAAAAACATCTATAAAAGGGTTTATGATCGCCTCTAACAGCTGCCCAACTCTTGCATCGGTGTTTCAAACCTCTTTACCAGGGTCCTTATTAAGCCCTGTGGCAACCACACCCACTCATGCACCAAGGTATTCTCGAGCTTATCAATAGTCATTGAAGCTTGTCTTCGAGCTGCAATTGAGCGTCTAAGATAGGTGTCCGATAGGATTAAGGTCAGGGGACAACGCAGGCCACTCCAATCATTGGATATCTTCCGACTGGAGGAATTCGTCTACCAACTGAGAACTGTGTGGGAGTGCGTTATCGTCCATAAAAACGAAATTTGGTCAATATGCTTCTCGGGAAAAGTCTGAGATATAGTGCAAGGATCTCGTTCCTGTACCACTGACCTGTTAGAACACCTCTATCAAACACATGAACGTCAGTATAGCGGTCTGCCATGATACCTGCCCAGGCCATCAGACCACCTCGACCATAGTGGTCCTTTTCAACAATGTTAGAGGGCCGATACTGATTCCCGGGTTTTCTCCAGATGAGAACACGTCTCGAAACACTGTTCAGACTGAATCGCAACTCATCTCTGAAGAGAACCTACCCCCAATCATCCTACGTTCAAGAGAGGTGTTCTCGGTATCAGGATAGATGGTCTTTTTTGTGGTTCATAATCAAAGGGGTGCAGACTACAAGGCGCTTGCCATACAGGTCACCTGCATTAACCCCTTCAGGACCAGCGGAAGGAGAAAGAAGCGTTTCGCCAGGCCCGTACGTTCGTGAGGATTCGCACGCACTGGACCAGTTAAATTTCCCTGCTAAGCCTATATATAATTTCCTTTAAAAATTCATATAAATTTTTATATGCAATCAAATACGCTGAAACTTACAATTTACTATCATTGATAATATTTGAACATAGAATACAAAATTTTTCACTATATTTAAAAAAAAACATTTGCGAATTTTAAAAAAAATGTTTTCATTTTAATAAAAAAAAATGGAGTCAAGTTGGCTAATGTCTAGCTACTTTCATAGCTCGAGCTTTATTAGAACTTTGGGAAAGATTAGACTTACGCTTTTGCTGCATAATTCTTAGTAGGCACTTTTTCTACACTTCCAAAAAATACAGTGGCTGGCCTTGTAACGAGTTCAATACTAGTACCACTAAAGACCCGCCGTGTAGGGGAGCGATGCACGTTAACCCTTTATCTACCACATTATGATTTACCGCAGTTTTTTTCATACAATATTTTTTTTGGATCACTACATTGAAAATTAAGGGATATACATAAACAAAATACTCCTCTTTTTGAAATTTAATCCATTAGAGCTAATAAATTAATTAAAGATATTCCACTGTAAAATTAATTATATACACCGTTCACTTAAAATAAAGAGTCAAATCGTTTTCTAAGGTCTTCATTAACATACAAAAACATAAGACACTTAAATTCTGACATAAACTATTTATTCGGAACAAAAATAATAATCTTTGCAATGTGCTGAAAACGCCGTTAGCTGAAAACGCAATATCTGCTACAAAACTATTCGGATTCCCCGCTAAAATGCTCATCATAGAACCCGTGCTGCCATATATCTTGGAAGAGTGGATTTCAAAGAATATTCCTGCTAAGTATTGGTAGGATATTCCTTCTAAGTTGGTGTGGTGTGGTAGTTAGGAGAAGAGGGTTCCAGCTCAGGTGTCATCCACGTCGCTTGACCATGGCTCAGAATTACGTGGTCCGTTGCCAAAAGCCCTCGTGTAGCTGAACAGTGCGACGTTAATATTCACTCACTCCAAAAAATACAGTACAATAGTTATATAATTATTTTTATACTTAAAAATGCAATATCTGCCTATTCAATTAAAATTATAGCGTTATAATTAACTACTAACCACAAACAAATTTTGAAAATTTGTCCAAATGATGTTGTGTGAAAGAGAAAGTTTATTTACTTTAAGTACCAGAACCGATGAAAGCATTTATTTTGAAAAAAGATCAATTTCTTACTACCAAATGTGCATAATAAAATCATAAAAAAAACATTCAAATAAAGAGAGATTTATAACAACCCTTCAAAACCTAGTTTTATTCTGAAATAAAAAAATTAGGGATTATGCTGATCACAGGAATTAATTAGAAGCGAGCGCCTTGCGTAGCCAAAACAAAAAGTGTTTCTTCACAAATAAAATATAGATATATACTGTCGTGGGCTTTTTTGCAGCACACGCCAGAAATGCTTGCAGATGGCAGAATTTTTTCCTACTTACTTGACAAATATCGTTATATTTTGGACACTTCACACAATATTTTTATAAATTACAGCCTATGCTATAAATTATAGCCTGTGTGTTATTCTGATGTATAAGCTATATTACTGTAAAGTTTCAATAAAATCCATTCAGTTGTTATTGCGTGAAAGACGGACAAACATCCTCACAAACTTTCGCACTTATAATATATATCTAGATACAAAGAAAGAGAGAGAAAACAAAAAAAGGAACTACAAAATTGGAAAAACTGCTGGAATAAGTTATCTATTAATAAAAAAGTTGGTAGATAGAAATTAAAATGATAAAAAATAAAACATTTCCAAGATTATAAAATTCCTAATTTTATGAAAAGTATTTTATGAGCTCAATGTATTTAGAAAGGGAGACTTGTAAGAAAAATAATGAATAAAGTCCATAATCTAAAAACATTTCGGATTTTCTCTAATAATCACACAGTTAGAAATATGTACAGTAAAACTCAAGAGCTATAAAAAATTCATATAAAAACAAAATTAAAAAGCTATACCAGTTACAAATGAAATCAATGTCTCAGTAATGTTATAAAAATATTTAGATATTTTTATCGATGCAGAAAGGCTTATTCTTCAATTTATATGGAAATCACTTGTATTTTTACGCTCGAAAATGGAGTCGTGATTTTTTTTTTCAATTAATGTATGCTAATTTCTTCGTGGAAATATTTTCTGTTGTGAAATATTTGAAGATTTAAAATCTTATTATTTAATACTGAAAAAAGTATCATACAAATTCAGAAATAAAAGTAAAACTCAATCAGGCAATTTGAAATTTCAAGAACCGTATGAAATCATTTTAAATTGAAAATTATGTTTATCTCTCGAATTTAACACTTAAATTTTATACCAAAAAATGAAAAAGTTAGCATTATACTCCATCCAATTATCCTTATCTCTATTTTGACACCTTTTAAATATTTTTAAAAGGAAAATTTTAAAACTGGAAAAGAAAATTAAATTTCTGTAAATCTCATGGGAATGTTAAAACGAGGCTTCGAATAAATTCACCTTTTGAATTCGTCCATATATTTGAAAATAGAAAAACTTTCAAAAAAATTTTATAGTACTTATTCTGGTACATGTCTTTAAAATATTGTACCTTTCACTTTAATCTTTTTATTAAAAAAATATTTTTTATACTTTCATCAATAACGCTAATACACTCAACTTCCATTAACGAATACCCTATTTACAAATATCTAAGGCTGTTCGTAAAGTCTTTGAAGTTTAATAAAATTTTAAGTGGCTTCTTATTGTTTTATTTTTCTATTATATACATCTCATGTGATGAAATGTTATCTTATTACAACATAATGAAAAAATAAAATACAGCGCTATAAGATCATCTTAGCTCGAAAAAAAATTTTTTTGTTTAATTATGAGCTAGTTTTAGGTTTTTTTTATGAATTCATAGCAAAAATTATGTTTTAATAATAATAATTACATCAATTCTTTAAAAAATACCTATCTCGATATAAAAAACAAAACGCGCGCGCGTGCACGTATAAAATAGGATATTAAAAGTTTTGCTCGCACCATCATGTAAAATTAAATTCTTATTTGCCCCAAATAAATATAGTATAATAAAAGACTTTTTATTAAAAAAAGTAGTACAAAACATAACAAATTTGCATAAAAGCAAGAGATATATTGTTACAATAGGATTACAAGAAATATTTCGACTTAAAACTATATTAACCCAATTATACGGTTTGAATGATCCCAAGAACATTTTAAGCAAAAATAGCTCGCAAAGCAATTCAAGGCAAAAGACCACTTCCAGAAATAAGAATTTTACTGTAAGAAGTCGTTAAAGAAAGATGTTAGGTGAGACCTGGAATGATAGAAAAAGATGCATCTCTCTTAGATCTTTGAATAAAATAATTCTTCTGGAATGAATATGTTACTGTAGATGTTAACTGAATGACTTTCGATGTTGAAAATTTCTAACTGCACGATATGCTTGAGATTTTTTTTTGTAAGGACAAAGTAAAAATACACATTTAAAATTTAAAACATTATTTTTGTTTACTTTGAGAAAGAAAAACTTTTATTAGACATTTTGTTAAATAATGTACTCAGAAAAATAAATGACTCTCCTTTTTTAATTGTATGTTCAAAATTTCATAAAGATAGGCGAAAATAAAAATTGGTAATAATAATGTTACAACACGAACTTTTTACTATATCCAAAGAAAGATAATTATCTAAATTAAACAAGAAATAAATTTAAAAGAGATATATTCTCTCTTTTTAAATTAATTCTTCCTTAAGTAATACCTTCTTTAAGTAAATGCTCTACTTTTATTTCTAATATGTACTGTAAAAGCTAACTGTGAATCATTCTTAGAGTGTTAATAAATGAAGAGATACCGGAAATTTAGCGTGGATATAATATATTATCCAATTTTAGAAATTCCATAGAATTAATGTTATTTAAGCTGTAATTTATTTTCACACAGATTAGAAAAGATTATTTTATACCTTGATTGTTAATTACCTCCTTGCACTGGAAGATAAGCTAAAGAATTTTTTTCTAATTTTGGAAAGCGAAGTGCAATCCTATCCAAAATTTGTAACTTACCTGTGATAATATTAGGGGACAAAAAAATTAAATTCTATCAAAGCATTTATAAAAATAATTTAATCAAAGAATATTGCTTTTCCTATTTAAAAAGGCAAACGCGTTATTTGTTATTTTTAAAGAAATGAAGGAAAAATGTGGGTACATAAAACTTACTGGGAATATATCAATTCTTATACGCCTTATCAAGTCTCATACGCCTTATCAAGTTTCATACGTCTTATCAAGTCTCATACGTTTGAGAAATATATTTATAATTTTATACGGTTGTTTAAAAAAGACATTTTTTTAATTATAAATATTAATCAAAAACGAGATATTTTAGATACAATTCTAAAACTATAGGTGACCTATAAAATACATTTCTAAATCAGAGATATAAATCTGATAGTTATACGTTTGGAAAAATGTCAAAAATAAAAGTTTTGCGTTTAAATTAAAATCGTTCATCAAAATGTAATTTTTCAGTCTCAAGTCAACTTCACAAGACGACGAACACAAAACAATTTTCTGTAGAAATACACACTTGTAGAGCAATCAGATACATTGAACGCGGATTCTGAACTAGCAAAACAATTTTTTTTTCCTCTGATAAACCAAGATTCAGTTTTCAAAGCTGTTTTCGTCGTATCATTATATAAGATGAGCAAGACCAAGCGAGCCGAAGTTCGAGAAGCCGAGGGATTATGGTCGTGGATTCGTAGCCGGTGTTGTTTCTGTCGGGTCGTACGTTCGAATCCTGGTGCCTTTAACCCTTTAACTGCCGATTAACAGTAACACGATTCGCTAACCAGTGCCACCGTTTACCATATGGGAGCTCGTATGCGGTGTATTGCGGGAAAAGAGAAGGCACAAATAAGAGAATTTTTCTCTGATATAAATACAGTTGGACCTCTATATAACGAAGTCGCTAAACCCCGGAAAAAAGTTTGTTATATGGAAAATTCGTTATCTAGATGTTTATCTTTTAATGTATACTTTATATAAACCACATACAACAAATTTTAAATTTATAAACACTATATATATTAAAAAGAGTAATTATTCACACCTTTTTTTAAATTAATATATGTTTATTTTATATATTTTACCCATCAAAAAA